>JARJCX010000293.1:0-155957 GCA_029282285.1 Mycena rebaudengoi | reverse complement strand
TCGCTTCTAGTGGATCATGAATTGAGTCAACGGCGTGCGGAACCGCGAATGCGTTCTGCGGCATACCGGGTGGAGCCGTCCTTGCTGTGCGGCTTATTCTGTAACCAAACTCGAATGTCAGTTTTCCTTGACAATTACACATCGAGGTCTAATTCCTCTTCGACAGACCTGTAAAAGCTGTGGAACCAAGAATGCGTTTTGCGGCATACCGGGTGGAGCCGTTCCTTGCTGTGCCGGCTTAACTTGTTCCAGCTCAAATGTCAGTCATTTCCTTGGCTATTACACATAGAGGCCTAATTCCTCTTCTTCAGACCTGTGTCTAGGATATGTTCCATAATCAAGTAGGACGCCTCTGTGTCTTTGAAAATTGAAATGGGGCGGTGAATCGGAGATGTGTGTATCAGCCTTTTGACATATTTCTTGTGACTTTTTCGGCCTTGTGAGCTTGTCGACAAGCTGACAAGGTGAAAAGTATGAAAAATAGAAAATTGTTCCACCACAAACTGTCCAACAAATTTTTGAAAAAAAAATTTGGGGGCAAAACATTTGACTTGTGGAAATGTCGACAAGACTTGCGACTTGTGAGCTTTTTGGACTTGTGGCTACTTTGGGCCACTTTTTTGGCCTTGTACAAGACGTTCTCACGAACCATTCAGATTGACGTGATCGGCCAGCAATGACCAGATTGTAGCCAACCAGAGAGGAAAGCGGACGGTTTTTCCGCGGTGCGCCGGCGAATATACAAGCACAATGGACTGTGCCTCCGGGTCGAAAATAATCACGCGACCAAGAGCCTTGACGACAACAGAGGGCGGAGCCATTATTTCCGTCACACTAGTGTATTCTCTCCCTAAATCGAGGCGCCGTTGCACACTACTGCCCCGAGTATCAAGCCGTTTCCCGAATATTACCATATTCACACGATCGATGCCACTCGTTCCCCTTACATTTTGACCCCCAAACTCCCGCATATGATGAAAATTCACCCCCAAGTCGTCGGGTGCAAAATGGGCATGTTTTTTCTGGTCTGAGCCAAACCCCACCTCGGACCAGCTCAAAAACTATGGTTTTCCCGTCGGTTTAGGCCACTTCCGACCACTTAGATCGATCCCCCATACACAAATACCCCTCCCTTCGAAATCTCAGCTCAAGCACCCGATTATTGGGCTCCCCACAAGCTGAAGTCTGAAAGCTGGCTACAATTATGTATTCTCCCCTTCCTGCACTTGCGCCGCTGCAACAAAAGATGTGCACGACTTTCCGGTTGGACTCACAAATTCCCCCGTTGCATACAGTCACAACAAGGTCTTAATCAAATTTAGAGCAACTATTGGCCGAGATAACGGGTAAGATTGCAGCGGCGCGTTCGAAACAATTCTTGGACAAAGACGGGCTGTTTCCCAAAGGTTTCTTTGGTTGAAATAATATATATTTCTGGAAGAAATTTGATTCTGTCTATGTCCTCATTTTCATTCTAGGTGATATTTAGACAGGAAATTGAATTTTATGGTACAAGGCCCTTTTTCTTGGGGGTATATTTTTGATTGCCGCAGTGCCAGCTTCACTTGCCGGTCCATCTTCCCGGTTAGTTGTGTCGTAATTTCGTTTCTGGAATTAGATACATTTTGCTCCGCTCTCATGCGCATCCTGGACACAGCGATGATACTCTACCTTCGCCTTCGCACTCTGCGACTGTAACAGCGACTTCGAGTGCACACGTCCGGCTCGCAATTTCGTGAGGAATTGCCGCGGATTGGTACAAACTTACTGTAGCGTTTTTCGGTTCGACCTCATCATCGGCTCATTCTCATTATTTTTTCTTGTCAAAGGAGATATGCGCCAACGCTCGTCTTGGGGGATGCCTACGCCGCCCACAGCCCAGTATTCGTCTACATCAACAACATGTTGCTAGTTGACCTGCAGAGTGTTCACCATCATCCCGTTCCTTCTATATGAGTCTCCCCCCACTGCGTTCATTCATTATCTAACGTTTATTTCATATACATATATCGAAACGCCGGATGAGCAACTGGCCGTTGTGCGTCCCTGGATTTGGATTTTGTGTTTCTCGCCCCAGTCGTCGGTATGTAGAATAATCGCCTCATCCTATAACAAAGCTTGCCATTCCTCTACGTTCTTCTTCGTTCCAGTGGCAGATTTCCATCAATGTCCGTGGCTTTCAAATGATTCAACTTATCAT
Organism: Mycena rebaudengoi; assembly: GCA_029282285.1. Classification (NCBI taxonomy): domain Eukaryota; kingdom Fungi; phylum Basidiomycota; class Agaricomycetes; order Agaricales; family Mycenaceae; genus Mycena; species Mycena rebaudengoi. The sequence goes on along the minus strand of JARJCX010000293.1, from coordinate 153,757 downwards.
CATCCTACACCCGAATTCTGGTTTGAACCGAACCGCGGAGAGACATATTAATGCAACACATGGTCTACTCACAGCCGTGCATTCCGACCTTTAGGAGGCACCCCTCACATTATCAACTCCAGGGCGAATCGTTGTTCAGGGCTTTGGTTTTGCCAGGGAGATCCCCGGAGAATTTCTGGCGATTCTCCTGCCCCGTGTCGATCTACTTGGCGCTCCTTCTCCCGGGAATTCCCTATGTAAATTGGCCAGCCCTCCTTGCCGGATGTTGCAACAATTGTTTGCCCCTATTATGCTTGGGAGGAAAATCAGTACACCTCTCCCATATCACGAGCATATATTGCAAAACATTGCAAGTGTCCATTCCTAATATTTGAAATCCCCCCTACACCTCATAAGAGTCCGCCTTTTCCGTGTAGTTTTTGTAAGGGCCCAATGCGCAAATTTAAAGTTTACACATACTCGCTTCTAAACGCCTAGATGGAGACTTTAATTTACCCTAACAAATGCCGGTACCCACCTGGCGGGTGTGGCCACCACCGCCGTGTTTCCACTGTTTTTTCCACACAACACAAGGAGCACAAAAAGGACCCCGCCGACCACTGCGCAGCCCACTATCAGTCTCAGCCGACGGAACGCGAATGGGTGTTGGACGACTGAGTCGACAGTTCGGCGAACCCGATCGAAAACGGGGCGGGCTGGAAGACGCTGTACACGTTTTTCTATATAGTTAAAACCACGTCAGGTTTATCATTTGGCCGAAGAAACGAAGAAGTGAGAAACTTACCATAAAAGCCGTCCCAAAAATCCAAGTCGCTGTTCCGTTGGTTTGTGTTGTATTTGAGCTTGTATAATTCGCACCCAGGCATTGCGAGCTGCCTAGCCCTACTGGCCCGATGTTCATATCCGCTGGATTCATATGCCACAAGCGACCACCGAACGATATACTGACGTTGACTGTGGTTGTACAAGCTTTTGGTCTGTTAGTGATTGAAGACAACCAGAATGGGACCCGAGGGAGACGCACGAAATTGATAATATCCCGAATGAGTTGCACTAGGGACGGCGTCGGGGACCGCAGCCCAGATTGCTGCGACATCCGGAGCGGGGCCCGAAATGTTGGACGACCTCAGGGAAAATGCGGATAAGGAAGAACTTCCTCGGGTGAGTTGCACTGATGTTCCCTGTATGATGATCTCTACGACGATAAATGAATGGGGCGGTGTAGGGAATTTCAGGGATAAAAGAGAAGCAAGCACCGGTAACATTAAGATTCCAACTCGACGTGTTCGACGGCGCCGTTGTCGGCAGAAATTCGATCTCGCCTTGATACAGAGATGTATTCGTTCCCCCATAAGTGAAGGCACCGCCGACGGGGTACTCCAAGAACTGCACGTCCATACGATTCACCCAGAATGACATTTCCGCCGACGCGAGCTGCCTCTTTGTAGTCCAGGAAGACAGACATCGGGAATGAGGGTCCTTGTTTCGTCTGCTGGTATGCGAGTCCTAGAATGCCAGAGCTCATATATGGCACAACGTTAGCGGACAGTTTATTCGCAGCGACTGGTTAAAGGATAGTGTGATGAGTAAAAATCAGTAAGCATTTTAGTGCTCACGGAAGAACTGAGACGGCACAGTATAAGGACTGAGTCGTACCGCGTCTTTCACGAAGTTCCCCGAGACATTGGCGGACCCATAGTGGATGGTGTTGCCGGTTGATATCTGTGTTACAGTTGAAGAGCGGGAGGGATCATAAAGTTCCTCAATGGAATCGCATCCAAGACCACACGAGTGATTCGCCACCCATGAGTATGGAGATTCGAGGTCCACCTCGAAGCGGAATTGTTGTGGACCGTAAGGGTTGTAAAATATGAGCGACAGCAGTTTTTGTTTTGGAAGAGCGATCAAGTACTAATTGAACTCACGGCGTTCCGATGGACAGGGTCAAGTAATAGAAAGCGTCCGCCTCTTAACTGAAGACGTCACTGGTTTCCATGCAAAATATAAACAAATGAAGACCGACGTCGCCCCCAATAGGTACTGTTGTATTGGGGAGGTTTAGAGCATATCGCCGCCGATCCTCCACGATAGCTGATCCACGACGCCCCAGGGATATGGGGACATTGATGGGCTCCGCTGCGGCGGTGCAGAAAGCTGCTGCAAATACAAGCGGCAGAACGGGCCGTGACGTGGTCGGATTGGGGGGCATTCACAAGTACAGTTGACAGATGGCGCACGGATATCGGATATATAAGCACTCAGCGCTGGTTCCCAAGGGCACGCATTGACATTTGATACTACATTGACATTTGACGCATGCACCATTAGTCGACTTTTTTTTTGGCGTCCATTGTTGAACTCAGCTAGGCCGCCCTTCTCGATGCAGGGGGGGAATAGCCCGGGGAGGGGGAGGAGTACAGCGCACGAGATGCACAGCAGCGCTACAATGAGAGATGTCCAAAGGACGGAACAGTAGTGTATTCTTCGCGTACATACCGTAAATACTGGCTGTTACAGGAGATGTCTGATTTCTGGATCTGCCACACTGACAGCTCGCGTGGTCGTCACGTGGATGGTTGGTTTTCGGGCGCTAAAAACAGTGGGGGGCATTGAACTCCCCAGTTTAGGTATGCCCCGCTCCCCTCAGGGATTCGTTTTGGGGCTAACCTCCACATTTCCTGGCACTTTTCCTTACCCTCCTAGTATGTTGCCCAGCCGTTTCGTACCACGAAATGGTACAGGTGGCTGGGTCACGGCGGCTGGGCAACATAGTAGGAGCTGCTGTATCTCGTCCTGGAGATGTGCTATAGGGTGCTGCTCTGATTGTGCTTACGATTGTTTGCTCATGTGTCTTACAGCGCTCCACCCGCTCGCGTCAATGCATTCATCTTTATCCAACCATTCCCGACAGGGACTGTGAGCAAACCTACCGATATTCGGGATCCCCAGGCCATATAACTGGTGTTTTACAATTAATTCAGGTCGGAAAACCCTCAGGTGATGTGATGCTATGGCAACTTCTTCGGGTAGTAGCCATCTTCGTCACTTCAGTACTTCGATAGCATTTAGGGAAAGCTTGTTACTTCCGATAATTTTCTGTGTAAGTTCGTCGTTTTAACTTGGCACGTTCAAGAACTTGGAATACCGACCATCATTGTTCCTTCGACACAAGCATCCTGACTGCTTCGGGCTCAACCTTTGGTGTGTCATCAGGTACCTCCAGTGCTACTTCCTCGAACTCTGTCTTCTTGTCGTCAACTACCGGCATCTCAGACATACCTGTGTCTATCAGAGGTGTCACAACCACGGCGGCCAGTCTTTGAACCTCAGTGTATGAAAGTACACTCCCACTCCATATGTGGGGCTCAAAAAATTCCTGACACTCAATTCAACCCATATGCTTAACCATCGATTTAATTGCTTATCTTTGTCTTTCTCCGTTCGCAGACTTGCCACAGCCATAACCCACCCTCACTCGTTCTTTACTCTAGATTAGACTCATTCTAGTGATCAATCTTCTACTACCTGATAAGGTGTTACGTCTTCATTCTCTTTACTGAGGCTGTCGTGATCTGCAAGTTTGGGGCATTTAAATGGTCCCACAAAAATCTATGCGGCAATTCTGAGCCAGCTTAAAAAAGTTGCGGCACTTAAGAGAAAAAAAGTTGCGGCAACACGAACGATGCCTGATTTTTTGAGTCAATGACAAACTCCACTAGGCTGAGATCCAGTGGGCTGAATGCTATGATCTAAAAAACCGAATTCAAAAGGACCTCAAAGGTGTTACTGTTCTGTTTGAGTGGGAGTTGAATGCTCATTGGTGAAGTGGAAGATGTAGTGTTATCGGGGCAAAAGCAAAGTTGCCCTCATAACAGCCTTCAAGCGTGATGACTCGGAATTTTAAGGCCGTATGGGCTTAATTGGGGTGCTCGGGCATGGTCAATTTGTGCTCACACTGATTTAATAGTAAGTTATAAAGTGTTACACCTTTGTTCTTTTCCAAACTGCCGTGATCCCTATTTAAATAGTTGTGCAAAATATATGTGGTAAAGCCAAACCATGTTAAAAAGTTGTGGCCCCGCATGCGCCTGTGCTGCTGAGTGCGGGGTCATCCGTACCCGCACCACCGCGAACGCCCTCACGTGGCCGTGCACGCCTTCGTGAACATGCACACCGTCGAGCTCATGCCGGAGCCGCGTGCGGGCTTCATCTCCGGTATGCTCCGCATGCTCGAGTGCTTCCACGCTATCGTCGACACCCCACGTGCACAGAGAATGTTCGAGCGCCTCTGCTCGTCGACGCGCCGCTCACTCATGTGCCCCGATGCGCCGGATGGGCACGTCGTATACACTGCAGGCGCTCGTGCTGCTGTGCGCTGGTGAAATTGGCCATGGGAATGGTGTCACTATATTTTTCTGCAATGTTCCTTTTATCATTGAGTTTGAGACTTCAATTATAGATCTATGATGGTATGCAACTTGTAAGCTATTGCCGCACAATATCGCTGTACTGTCACAAAAGAGAGAAATAAATGAGAGGGGGGAGGGAAGAAAGGAATGAACCGCAAGACGACGCGACGGAGTACGTATATTCAGTTAAGAAACATAACTAGCCAAAGTATTATAAGACTCACTGAAAGAAATTGCACAAATAGATCTGCAGTAAAGTAACCGCCTACAGCCGTTGCAGCGCGAAGTTCGGACATTTAATGTAGCCAATTTGAGTTGGATCTATGGAATTAAGCTGTGATAACAATGGAAGAGGATTAGAATATCGGAATGGACTGCATACCTTCATTTCGATTAGCATCATCGCGAGAGCTTGAAGCGCAGGAGCACAGTTCAAGTTTAATTTGAGAAGTCAGCGTGAATCCATCTAGCGAATTAACATGCGGTGGGTAAAGAAAACCATCCGGGCAAAGGATAACTCAGGGAAAATAAATGTGCAAATTGAACAAGACGTCGAAGACGGGCAGGGCGAGAACATACGTGAATCCAGAAGTATACGAAAGTATATGAGAGACTTGGTATACCTTGTATACCTTGTATACCTGTGGATATACGTCGTATACTCAAATAGACGTAACGGTAGTTTTATTTGTTTCGTCACAGAATCCATATTTTTCGACAGGGAGGCTGACACTGTTCAACATCCATCGCCGGCCATCGCCCCAGTTGTCCCTAGCCTTTCGATAACATATCGGTTCCTTAGTGCGTGTGAAGAGGACCGACCATTGGATGCCCCTCCCCTCCCTCGCTCCGCTCGGGGGGTCCCCCGAGCCGGGGCATCTCAGGTCGGTACACTAAAGCCTTGTTCCCGCTTTCTATTGATCCTCACCTAACCCTAACCACGTGTATGTAGCGTGACGACACGGCTTATAGCGCCCCCTAACTCCTCGAAAGCGAGTGCATGCCTCAGCGCAACACCCTAGTAGCTAACAAAAGTTTGTACCATGCCAATTACTGCAACAAACAAAAAAAAAAACTCGCTGTTTGGCTCAGCTATTGACGAGGAAACTGAGGTATACCGGCAGTTCCCGAAAGTATACGAGGTCTACCAGATATACCAAAGTCTCTCGCCTTCCGTATACTTCTGGGTTCACGTTCTTTCTGGGCAGGGCAGTCTACCATTTAAATGATTGGATCTGAAGTAAACAGATGGTTAGGGACAAATGAAAGCAATAGAACATCGAAGTAATTATATACCTTGAGTTGAATGGCGATAAATTGGACATTTTGAAGGGTTCTGGTGTGAAAGCATGTATCCATCTATTGAAATCCAGGACGGTCGGATTGTACTCAGGCTAGCATTTGAACTATAGGATCTGAAGAAAATGGGTGGTTAGAAACGAAATATAAGGCAGTAGAACATTGAAACCATAGAGTACATTCACTGTGTTTCAAGGGCGGATCGGCAGAGTGGGTTGACTTGGGCTGACGTCAGTGGACTTCTGCCGACCCGGCGTGGCAAACCCTGCCGAGTCCTGATCGGCAGATCTGTGCCGACCTGGGTTGACGCTTCTGCCTACCCTCTGCCGACTAGCTCCACACAAAATATTTTCTGCCACTCTCAACCTCCAGATTTCCACCAAAATTGGTCCCCAGACCAAATTGAGCCCTCCAAATGCATTGAGAGGGGTTGCGAGACGTAATTTCTTACGGCAGAGGCTTCCCGGTGTGCCGTAAATCAGGGTCGGCCGGCCGACGGGGCTCGGCAGAGGCTCTGCCGACGAGGCCTTGAAACACAGTGATTACATACCTGAAGTTCAACTGGCATAGTAACCTCCATAGTTAGAAGGGTTGATCTCAGTCTATGCCCAACCAGACATTCAAGGCAGTCCGTTTAGCATGATAAAAACAAAGCTGAAGCAAATTAATGGTTAGGAACGAAATAAAAGTGTTAGAACCAAGAGGTAATTACATACCTTGAGTTAAACTGCGATAATTTCGATATCTTAAACAATCTGTACGCAGTTTAAAGTCTAACCGGCACTGGTTCGGTGTGAAGGAGCATTATGAGAAAATTTTAATGAGATGAACACAGTGAACAGAGAAGAAACTAGCCAAGGTATTATGCGAGTTGTAGGCCCGGTCGAATGGCATCATACAGTACCAAGTAAAAATCTTGCGGGGGCTTGCGCAGCCGCGGCACACCTGCACACCCCGCTTATCCGAGCTCTTGGTCCCTCTCTACCCTTACGCTCTCGCTGATTCTGTATTTTTCCTTGCAATTCTACTCATGTAGTACATTGAAATAAAGTAACAAGTTTACCACTGCGGGCTGTAAGCCATTGGACAGGCAGAACTCACGCTCGATGGAGCACGTGATCGCGCAGTAAGAGCCGCCCGATATGGGTTTCGATCACGCATCAGATCAGCCGACCACCGGCATCGCGGCACCACCAGAGATCCGTCACGCCAAGCATAAATTTTCTTTGTCTAAGTAAAATTCCGCAGTTTGCCAGTCATCCATACCACGTAATAAGTCTTGGCGACACGATAAAAGACTCACTGCGAAACAAGCACCATAGAGAGCATATCTGGACAGGCCAAAATGCCCGTGTGATTCTAAAAATGATGCTTGATTCCAGAAATGTTTGAGCGACCTAAAGGGGAATGAGCGATACGGAAAAAAGAAACGATGGTTCCGCTATTGCTCATTTGACGCCGATTAAATTACAGCACCGTTGTTACATCCACTGCTCTCCGCTTTGAAATTTTTATCGGCAACTTCAGTGCGGGTGTTCTCACAAAGTCGACCATAGCGTCAAGTCAATAAGATGTCACACTGAGATTGCATCAGATTTCTGACATCGCCTAAAAGCTTGGGGTGTTTTCAGAAATAAAGACGGTCGTGCAGATATGCTCTAATAAGCAAAAACACGAAGTCGTAGGTCACTTGCATCAAAACCACAGCAATGGTAATCCCACGGTGAGTCAATCTTTTTTGTCTGAATGATGTGAAGAAAAGTGGGTAGGTAAGATTGGTAAAGAACAATTACCTAAATAAACTTAGGACTCGTAACTCGCGTGCTTATGACTTTACCAACGTAGCGCCCTTTGCTTTCAATCCGCCTACTCAAGGTTCGGCGAGCGACGCCGATGCACGGCTCGTACGTTATCCGAGGTACCTTTGACAATCCGCTCGAGGAGTTTTTCGCATCTCTAGCCTACTTTTGGGCGGTCGGACGCGAACACTGAAAGTCAAGACACATCTCTGCAGCGGATTCCTTTCATACGGCTATAATCCCTCGGTTCGAGGCCTCCCATCCGTTCTTATTAACTTGCCTGGCCTTGGGTCCGACTTTGAATGGATGTGCAGTTGTTGGGGCAGTCTGCGAAACTTTAAGACCATTTCTAGGCAAATCAAACCCTTGGATTGAGCTTTTTTTCCCCTTGTTTTTTAGATTCGTTTTCCGGGCAAAAGGGGAAACATGGATGGTGGCGAGAGAGTGACATTTTTGGCTTGAAAAACGGGGTTGCACACGCGCAAACGAGCTTTTTCTCGTTTGGGCTCTGATTTGGGTGTGAGCGCAAGCGCAAGCCCGGAATATCGGTTTGCAAGCCGCTTGATGGCCAGGCAAGCCGTTTTGTGGGCTTGGTACCAGCCAAAAATGAGAGCGGCTTGCTGGTATGCCGCCTCCGCTGCGGCCTGGAGACTACATCTGCGTTCCCGTGCATACAGAAAGTCTTACTGTGTTGAAGCCATATGTAGTCATAGGGTGGGCTACGTGGATCTACATTGGTCTGCATTGGTCTACCCCCGGTAGACGAGGGGATCGACATATGTATATGTTTACCTGGGTTTAGCCCAAGGGGTTGTCGGCATTCGAGATTAGCATATAGGGTCGGAAAGTTTTTTTCGACCCGATCCTAACCCTAATTATATGTGTGGCTCATTTGGATACCCAAATGAATTTTTTTATTTATTCATTCGCTGTTGGGAGCGGGGCCTTTATTTATTTTGTCGCAGGGCACCACCTCGACGCCCTCGCCGAGCTCACGGGTGCCATCACTTATTCCGCTAACACTGCCAAAACCACCCAAATCTCTTATTTTAGCCCATTTTGAAAATCATATTGCGCACAAGCCATATATGATATGAATATGATCTAACTTGCTCCAATTCTGCCGCTCTGAAGCTCTTGCATCTAGAAACAGGTTTCTGGCTGATAGAGCCTCGGCATGTTGATAGAGCTGCCGGCATCTTGATAGCGCGTGATAGAGACCTAGTCTCTTGATAGCGCCTCATAGAGCACGTCTTCTCTGTAGAGCCTTATAGAATCTGTTACTCTACCATCGCCCTACCAGGATTTATGGGTGACGCTCATTGCCGTTTCCATCACCGTTTCCATGCGGTGCGTTGCTGGCGCCAATATTTGTGATAAAAGGCGAAGTCCATGCATGTCTGTCACTTCCCATTCTTTCCCTCTCACCATCTCCTGCGCGCAAGTCCATCTTGAAGTACTTCATGCCCTCAAGCCTTTCTCTTCAAGATTTCCTGCTCGCATCTACAAGATTTGTGTGCTGTTCCGGACCCATTGCTTACAGGACTTGTCGTCAATCTATCCACTCTCAAATCAATCCTCCTCCTCTCTGCTCAATGGCAGTTCAAGTTTATCTTCAGCAACGGGAATTTTAGGCTCTATTTCTTGTTTTGTTTTCTGTATTAGTAGCCTACTAGCTGTGAATAAATCCTATTGAACCTCAATTCTTTCATTATTTCTCTCAAGTCTGAAGGGACGGGGAGGGGGGGGGGGAATTGCGCTGCTGAGCCTGCCAACACCGTTCGATGGGATCAGATCAATTCGCGTACGCCATCTTCGTAATCTTGGCGGGCTCTATGGTGCTCTATGGCGGCTCTATGTAGAGACTGCCCTCTCTATCATCGTCTATATGAAAGGGGGGGGTTGCTACAGCTATATGGCTCTACTAGGGTCTATCAACAGTTATCTAGTAACTGACCTATTCCCAGATGTGGAAAGTGTGGGAAAGTGTGGGAAATTTTTCTCCTTTTGAATTCTTTTTCCGCTTTTATACCCAGTGGAACTTGAATGATCGGAAAACTGAGCCGCGAGCGATGCTATCGGAGCTGTCAAATCCCACTAGGGCAGACTAGAGCCTGCCAATCCACACTTTTTCTCACCGGTAGGTCGATGGGACACCGTCCATTACTTCCTTCGCCGTCATTAGTCTTGTATGTCCAGTACTGACTGGGGAGTGGCCCAGGCAGCCCACCCGGTGCTAACGCCCGGCGTACATCCGAACGGTGATTATCCGTTCTCTTAACGAAATCTCTCGAATTCATTTGTATATCTTTGGTCACATCCCCATAAGTATTATCCCCATCGTGGTTCCTCACGGTGCTTTGCATTGCACAATTTCAACTCCCACCGTGCCGCAGCAATCATACAGCCTTTTCCTATTCCCCTCAATGGAACTCTGCATAGCAGTCCAGGTGGTTAAATTGCATAGCAAATTGGACCCAAGACCAACTGTGCCGCAGCAAAATCTGAGATGTTACCTCAATTCAATTCAATTCAAATTCAATTAGAGTGCACGCGGGCTCCTTGGGGCCCATGTGGCACTATACAATGTACAGGTAGTTACGCTAGCTGTTTGAAGAGAGTGTCTGACCTCAATATTTTATTCCTGTTAACTCTCCTGTAATTCAATGTTCACATTGAGTTTTCAAATTCAATCAATAGGAAATATTAGCCAATGATTTTGTCCGGTTGCCGGAGCGAAGCGAAGGCACGTCTTGTTCATTGCAGAGAACTAGACGCTGACCAATTTGAAGACCGACGAATCAGCGCCGTCGTCGAAGCACAGTAGAGGAAGCCGATTGGTAACCTTCATCATACGGCATTGCATTTTTCTCACTAGTTCTTCCTCCCCTTCGTTCAGCATGTACACTTCGAAGTCATTGCCAGTAATGACTGTCTTTTCTTTTCTTCGAGCAGTGTTTTTGACTGTTATCTCCTCTCGAATCGCGTTCGGCAATACGGCCCCACAGGGACTAGACGCGCTCGAGGAATGTCCAAGTATGGATAGCAGCATCTACGATTATATCGTGGTTGGCTCCGGGGCTGGCGGTGGACCGATTGCTGCGAGACTCGCAGAGAATGGATTCTCAGGTGTGTCACTGATTGATTCTCTCTAATTCTTATAACAATATTCGATTTTTTTTAGTTCTTGTTATCGAGACCGGTGTTGATCAAAGTAATAACATGAACACTACTCGTTCTTCTCTCTACTGGGACGCGATCGAAGGTCAGCATAGTATTGAGGGGAGAAATGTGACTAACGAATATTCTCAGACTCGACAATTGACCTCAATTACACCATTAGTGAATATCCCCATGACTTTCCGATTCAGAGGAACAACATCTGGTAAATAGCCCGGGTTCATTGTTGAAACTGCATACTCTATTCACTCATCGAAATAGGTACCCTCGAGCGTCGGCGATTGGCGGCTGTACTGTAGGTCATTTTCTCCCTCCAGTCATCTGCCAATTTCCCACTCGTACAGATCCACAATGCCATGTTGAACAGCATCGGCGGGCTCCATCAAATCTTCGATAACATTGCGCAGATGTTCACTGACAACACCTGGAGTCGAGATAACATGCAAAGCTTTTACGCATTGTTAGAGCAAAACCTCTACTTGACTCCTCCGAGCCCCGACCATGGGTTCGACGGGTGGTTGAACACGATTCGGGCGCCAGTGAACTTTAGCTCAACAGGTGAGCCGCCCTGGAAGTGTGCTTTGCTTCTGGGTCCTGGGACTTCACTCACTCTCGATAGACCCTCAATGGGAAGCAATTAGCACTGCAGTCATCGACGCCTCCGGACCCGTTATTAAAGACCCCAATTCCCATCTTCCCCTCCCTCATTTCGGCCGTGGTATCGCGTCGTTGACGGCTGACAAGAACCAAATCTACCGGTCATCGATCCGCGACAGACTGGACCAAGTTACCGCCAACCCCACCGACAAGCTTACGCTCATGACCAACACTCTCGCGACGAAAGTTCTTCTATGCAAGTCTGCGAAGGACGTCGTTGCATATGGGGTCTCTGTAGCGCCTGGCGCGAAGTTGCCAATCGCTCAAGGATTTACGGGGAGGCAGAAGTTGAACGAGACGCGCATTATTGCCAAGAGGGAGGTGATAGTTAGTGCTGGCGCATTCCAAAGCCCACAATTGGCGAGTTTATTTTCGCTTTTTCATAATACCCTTAACTCATGATCAGTCCACAGCTTATGGTATTCTAGTGTTTTCTTTGCGACCTTTCCTAGACTAACCTCTGATTCTCTAGCTCTCTGGAATCGCCGATTCCACACAACTCGCCCAGTTTGGTATCCCATCTGTCGTTCATCTCCCTGGAGTCGGGTCGAATTTGCAAGGTGACGAGATACAAGTCCTTTCACATAATCACTTTGCTCATTTTCTTGGTGATAGATAACGACGAGGTTCCCGCCCTCTGGGAGATGAGGCAAAATTTCACAGACCCCGTATCGTTCGGACAGGTCTTTTCTACCTCGGCCCACTCAACGTCTCTCGAGCCCGATATCAATGCGTACTTTATTCCCGCGCAGTGGACAGGATTCGTGCACGGTATAATTTACTGAGTCTCCTCGTGTATATTCGCTCACTACTAATACCAATTGCCTCCAGGACTCAGTGCAATTATAGCAGACACTCCAAATTTCTTCAGCATCGTCAATCTCAAAGCTCTAGCATCGTCAAAAGGCTATGTTCATCTCACCGGATCCCACCCACAAGATCTTTTGGACATCAACAAACTTCATTTCCAGGCTCCGGGTGGACAGCAGGGCATCGCTTCCTTGCGAGAAGGAGTTAAGCGCTGGAGGAAGGTAATGAATACTCCCAAAGTCCGAAAGTTCGTCGAGAAGGAGGTACTGCCTGGAGCGAACGTCAGAAGTGACGAGGATTTAGACAATTATGTTGTGGAGAAAGTCTTCGGTGAGATCCATCTCCTCTAAGAATTGATACAAGCTTAACTTTTCTAGGTCACCATGCCTGCTGTACAAATGCTATCGGACCCGATGATGGTGGGTAACTCCAGTTGGTATTTCGTTGGTCTAAACAATACTCTGGATAGATCCTCAAGCCGTCTTGGATGGCGACTTACATGTCCGCGGTGTTCAAAACCTGTGCGTGGTGGACGCAAGCTCTTGGCCAGAGATTCCAGGATACTTCCCGACGTCGCCGACGTATATAGTAAGTACCTTTCATCCAATCCAAGAAATCGATGGGATTCATTTAAACCGCGCACAGATTGCGGAAAAAGCTGCTCAGGTCATTTTAAGGGATGCCAAGCGGGTATGAGTTACGGCGGGAGTGGATTGATCGAAACTATATAGGCCGTGTTCTTGCCTATTCCTCCAATCTCAAAGCAAATGAAACTGTCATAGTCACTATCATACTACAAAGTTCATCATCTGATCCGTTGGATTCCGCAGATATTTCGGTCAAGGCCGGAGGAAAGGGTGCATTCCTCTAGATCAAAAATAAGTGATGCGCCACCCGAGCCCGGATCGACCCGGATTAGATTAGATATGATGCTCATGACCCATGAATTACACCAAACAGCCAGCGCGCAACCATTTTTTTCTGGCAACTCGAAGCTGTATATACTAGACACGTATAAATCAAAAATCTATGTTTCGAACTCTGGAAACACAGGGGAAAATCCAAACACAACTTTACCGAGGCCTGCATATCACACAGAATGATACTACATAATGATACTGCGCAATATATTTCACATAAGATAATTGCTCCGCATCCCCCACTGTTTCGTTCATCCCCGTTTGACGAGAATCATGTTTGTGTTGCTCGATGTTGAAATCGAGGAGCCAACAGATATATTGGGGACCAGTTATAGAGCGTACGTGGTAGTCCAAGAATAAGTATAAGTACGGAATACAAGGCGGAGAACATATATATAGCGTGCACATAGTGCAAGCGACCGAGGGACGATCAAAGCGAGGCGCGGGGATGCGAGACCGCAGCGAGACGGCGCGTGACCATCACCGCCTTTCAGGACTCGAGAACAAGTTAGCCCACACTTTCATGTTTTTCTCATTTAGTTCCGCTTTTTGACTAATTACTTTAACATTGATTCGTTATTAGTTCAGCGTTCTCAACGACTGTTTTTCCTAGTGCGGGGGAAATATAGGACCTCTCTGCCATGTCTAACCTAAGAGTTCAATACCACATTGCACACATGTTTTTTGAAGAGAGCAGGGTCAAACAGTCAGCTTGAATCAGCAACCATCCATCGCCGACCAAACTTGATTCGCCGTACCGGCATGGCACAGCCTGGCACACAGGGCAATGACATAATCAACATATTCATGAATGCTCATCATAATCCCATTCCATTTTTCTTACCAAGGGAAGCACGGTGGGAGGAGGAGACATACACCCAGCCCCTAAATTCAAACTCCGAAAGATCGCCGATGCCAGCCGCCGGTGACGTAGCAGTAGGCCAATTCCCAGACTTGGTGCTTGGAGAACAATTTTCCAAACCTTTGCCGCAAGTCTATTATCTTGGGCTCAGTTCTGTGGGCAGACTGGTGGCTGTACACCTTTGAGTGTAGAAGAAAAAAATCCAACCCAAAATCGGAAAAAAAAAAAGGTGTACAGCCACCAGTCTGCCCACAGAACTGAGCCCAAGATAAATAGAATTAAATTCTGAACTTCCACAGTGATGAATAGTCCGGGGGGGGGGGGGATGTCTTGCACCACGGTCACTCTCCTTGTTCGCATTTCTGTTCCGCTTGAAGCACATCCTGGGCAGCTAGAGCTCGGTTGCGAAAACATGTGGCCAAACCATGCCGATAAAGGTATGTACTCCACCTGGATGTATGGCGTGAAGAGTGGGGACATTTCCAACATCCACTATTTGATTGAGCACACTGATTTCACCAGGGATTTTTTGAAGACAACTAGGGCACGTGGAAACTGCGTTAGCGTAGCTTTGCCTGTTCGTTACAGCCATATACAAGGCATCTAATCTGAGGCCGCTCACTCAGATTGGAAATTCTGCGGGATTTTAGAGATGCAGGATTCGTCGGACATTGTCTCGGGCGGTTTCTGGTTGATCCGGCGTCGTTTGTAAGTTGAAGATCCATAGACGGAGCAGGGCATTCATTTGCGTGAATTTTGAGCACCAGGCAAGAGGGTTGGCATGCAGGATAAAGGACAAAGGCATGAAAAAACTGTCGTAACTGCTATAGTTGCGACTGTCGCAAATTAGACCTAGGGGATTGCGAGCTTGCGTTGTGGGATTACTAGCACCAGACTCATTGTCAATTGCGGTCGGCCGTTTGGCGCGCTTGGCACTCAAGTTGGCGGGTAAGGTGTTCACAACTTTCCTCTTTTTTGTCACTGCACTGTCTAAAAGAGCTGGATCTCTGTTTTTGGCCGAAAGAGTGGTTCAGGGATGTCATTCGCCGTAGGAGATGTCGCCAGCAGGTTTGTCTTTTAGCGGGTTGAATTCAATGGCTTCGTGAAAATGACGAGGGTCGACCTCGGTGCCCGCGACGGCGCGACAGATTTTGATGATGTGTTGATCGTTCAACCGTTTGGCGTTGTGAATGAAGGACCATTTTTTGTCCATCTTTTGTAAGTGCTGAGCGCTCTGCTTGGGTTTCAAGATGAAAGATCCCAAAAGACAGCAGCAAAATGTCTGCTCCACCCCGTATAATACTCCTAAACGATCTCAGTCGTATAGATTGCTGATTGCGGTTACGTGCACCGAAAACTGAGGACCGAGAAAGGCAATATGTTCACATCACATTTCACAATCAATCCGAAGGTGACGATTTTTTGGCTGGTCGAGATTGCCAAGAACGAGTTCCTATAAATAGGACTCGTAATAGAATCGACGCCTTTCACTTATCGGGGACCGATTCAGGGTTCGATTTCCCGAAGCCTCATGGTCATTGGTTCATCCCTTTGTTCTTTTCGGTGCACCACAACAATCCAATGCTCACTACCGCTCACTCTTGTGACGTTGTGTGATATTATCCTGACGCTGCGAAGCCTGCTATGCGTGTATTGGGTCGAGAACGTGAACGCCGTTTCACACTGGAATAATATTTTCTGCCTGGAAGTTCGATTCGGGGCTCCAATGCCAAATAATTTAGTGGAAGAGCCATATTTACAATATGGCCGAACATGCGATTCAATCTCCGCTTGAACTTCGACTCCGCAAATGATCGATCATCGCCACGTTTTTCTCTTCTTCTCTTACCGAGACGGTCTTTCACTCGTCCGACCCTAACAAGCGTTTAAGAGGTATCCTTCATTGTTTTTGCATCTGCCATCTCTTCTTGACAGTGACCCCGCTCCTTGAAGCACGAAAATGGATTGCATTCCATCCGAGCTCTTGAATACAAATCGTCCACCAACCGAACTTCAGAGCGTCCAAGTCCAAGAGACGATCCGGCAGCACGACTTGGCTCACTTTCATCTTGATGGCGCCATCATCGATGCCCGCGCCGCCCTCGCAAACCTGATCTTGCATCAGACTCGCGCTGGCTATGAGCGCCAGCGACTCAAATCCA
The DNA here is from genome assembly GCA_029282285.1 of Mycena rebaudengoi. Taxonomy (NCBI): domain Eukaryota; kingdom Fungi; phylum Basidiomycota; class Agaricomycetes; order Agaricales; family Mycenaceae; genus Mycena; species Mycena rebaudengoi. Next base: position 137,659 of record JARJCX010000293.1, on the reverse strand, counting down.
TATTATCTCCCGTACGCCGCGTACCCCCCGAAATTCTCGGCGAACTGTTCCAGTTGTCTGTAGAGCTGTGCAGGGAAGATGTGGATTATTCCATTGACAATTCCCAACAGTCACCACTCCTGCTCAGCCACGTCTCCTCTCTTTGGCAGCGAGTGGCCCTAGATACACCGCGACTATGGGAGCACCTCACTCTCAAGCATCCCAGATTCTCAATGAAGCCCAGGCTTGCAGACCTTGTCGATAGATCCCATCCTCACCGGCTGATGGTCTCTCTCCGGCTCGAAGACCCCCTTTCCCTGCCGCAGTCCAATGTCTTTCAGGATATGATCTCTCTCCCCGCCTTCAACGAGCGAGTGAAGGACCTGACACTATATACTTGCAACCAGGTCTTTCACGAATTCGTCGATAACCCTGAGCCGTCATTCCCGCACTTGTCCAGACTAGCTTTGGACATCGCGATGAAGCGCTCATCCTCGCCACCCTCGCTTTCGAGTGTTATGGAGTTGTTTAGACTTGCGCCTCAGCTCACTAATCTGCATGTACAGTGTACTTGGTCGCCGTCTGCACGTGTTATTACAGAGCCGTTCGCTCCGCGTTTTCCGTGGTCCCAGCTCGCCGACCTTATCCTATGGGTTGACCTGGAACTTCATGTTGCTCGCTTCCTGCTCTCACAGTGCTCCGAATTGCGCAACTGCCTGTTTTCGAGCCTGCGCTGCGGCTCCCCCATCGTCAACCTTGTGCCCCCAAGCCACCCCAGGCTCAAATTGGAGAATCTAACAGCAGTCTTCTTGCAGCCATTCGCATCCACCGCTGCATTATATACCGACTTTAACTTCCCAGATCTTCGTTCCCTTCACATTGATCTCTTCCAATGGTCCGAGGAGGCATTCATAGGCCTCATCGAGCGTCTGGGAGGCAACCTGACAACGCTGTCTCTCCATAACGTTCATTTGGAGTCCCACTTAATCGTGCAGTTCTTGGAAGCAAACAGGAATATTGAAACCCTCTCCCTATTGAACATCGTAGATCGCAGGATATTCCGCGCGCTCACATATCATCGCGGATCAACCGTCACGCTTCTGCCGCAGCTCGAGGGCATTCATATCGCGCTGTCGACGTCCGCCAGTTTGAACAAGGCAGATGGTAAGGCTCTTGTCGCCATGCTCGAGTCGCGTCGGGGCCTCAACGAGGAAGTGGATGATGTGACTGAGCTCCTCGAGGCGACGCTCGATATTCCGCTCACTCACTTAAGCCTTCCTACTCGAGCGAGCCTCCGCAAGATGAAGCGAGCCGGCTTTTTGGAGATGGTAGATGGGGTTCATTAAATTAGGTACATGCAGAGTTCCTGACACCAGTGTGTCTTTCTCGTCACATCTCCGAAATCTCTACATAATGTCCTTTTTTTCTACACTTATTCGTGTGGCGCTATTCTCCGTTGGGGGGGGGGGGGGGGGTTTATTATACTCGCGTGGTCCACAACATGAACAACGAGTTTACAGAAGACAAACATGTAGTACTATCGGGGTGTTTATCCGTCTAGAAAGCTGCAAGATGTCGACTGAGCACAACACCGTTCCAGGGGGTCGATCATACAAGACGCTGGCATACTGTGACTGGCTGACCGCTTGTATGGCAGGACATGCGGTTAAAACCCGTAGGACCTGACCACGAGCGGAGTGCGCAAGTGTACAGGAGGGGGCACCCCCCTCCCAGGTATAAATCCCCGCTATCCACCAGTCTACAGCAGCTGTCGTATGTCTGTCCCTTTGCAGGTGCATGCGACTGCCGAAGCAGCGATAGGCCCAGAAAAACTCGCGAAGAGTTGTATATGAATAATTATCCCACGCAAGGGACAATGTTGTGGTGGTCATCCAATCAGTAGAGTATTAGGCCGCATCCTAGAGTAAGCAGAAGGGGGCCCCAAAGGTACGAGGGGAATACTCCAGAAACCGAATATACGTACGTCCAAGCGTAATATCCAATGTACGCGAGTGGTCGTTAATATCTCGGCCGCAATGCACTTCCTGACGGCCAACCTCCATCCCGCGAACTCGTGGTATGATGTTCATTAGCTACCCGCAGCGGCCGGCAAGATGCAGCGTCAGCGCGCAAGGGCATAAATCTGCACGTTGCGGCTACGTCCAGGAAAACGGCCATGGTCCGGAGGTAAGCGCGAGCCAAAACCGGAGGTAAGCGCGGGCCAAGAGGACCGCGAGCGCCGCGAGAAGCACGTAAATCAGACCCGTCACAAAAAGACCGCGTGGGACAATTGGCCGGGACAAAACGGGGACAGTTCCGAGATTCCCGAGTTCTGTCGATGGTCCGTGCGCAGAAAAGAAATGCAGCGTCATCACGCAAGAGCATAAATCTACACGTTGCGGCTACGTCCAGGAAAACGGCCATGGTCCGGAGGTAAGCGCGAGCCAAAAACCCGGAGGTAAGCGCGGGCCAAGAAGACCGCGAGCGCCGCGAGAAGCACGTAAATCAGACCCGTCACAAAAAGACCGCATGGGACAATTGGCCGGGAGAAAACGGGGGCAGTTCCGAGATTCCCGAGTTCTGTCGATGGTCCGTGCGCAGAAAAGAAACGGGTCGTCGCGGGGGAGCCTGCTGCGCGAGGCAGGGTATTTTCAGCCATGCATCCTGGGTACGAGCTGGGCTGGTGGTATGCCACGTTTCCGTCCACGTAAGCTGCCAGCAAACCGCTGTCAATCTCTGTCAATCCAATCGTGCCCTCCGTCGTGGTCTTCGTCACGGCCAGCGTCCATTCCTCGGTCTTCGTCACGGCCAGTGTCCATCTCTGTCCAAGGCATTGCTCTGAAATAGGTGAGCATCCTGCAATGCGAACGGTCCGGGTCCCAGGCATCGTCGAAAACAATCCAAGGGGGGCACACCACATCCGGAGGGGGTATTTTGTCGTCCGTCGTTTCGATCCACGTCCGCGAGGCCAACATCCACGAGCCAGTATCGATCCTAGGTGGCCTCGAGCGAAGATCCAGAGGTGGGGACGGGCAAGTTTCCACAAATCCGAAATACGACATGGTGGTTCTGGGAAACTCAGTACCCGTTGTATCCGCCATTCACTCATACTTTATATTTTCTTCATTACCTTTGCCTAGCCTTCATCGGTTTCTTTTATCCCTTTGTACCGTCCATCCATGATATCGCTTCATCGACTGATGCTATTCCTCTTTCCTACCTGCGTTGCAACTCATTGAATGCGGGCCCGTATAAGATGTTCATCTTCCTATCTTTTCTTCCACCTGCGCCCTGTATGTTCTTATGTTTTCCCTCCTTCGACAATTATTTTCATCCGGCTTCTGCGAGCTGTTTTCCCCTACATCCCACTTCGCGCCAGGCCAGATGAGTTGATGCTGAGTGAGAAGAGCAGCAGGAAAATGATGAGTGAGCGCTGGGGCTCCCGTGGTTTGTGCGTGTGCGTGGTTTATTGAGTTCTTTTTTTCGGGGCCTATGTTGCTTCTTTGGTGTCGCCTTGGACGCTTCCATGCTTGTTATTATCATTATTAGGGACAGTCAGAATAGGATTCTGATGGCGATTCTCAGGCGATTCTGATCGGCGATTCTGATCGGCGATTCTGAGACGATTCTTGATTTAAAAAAGCGTGGGAGAATCTCCGTAAATCAGAATCGCTTCGAATTGCAGAAGCTCCTCTGGAGGAGATTTGACAACGATTCTGAGGCGATTCTCAATTCTCGTCCGCTGATCCCTTCCTTTATGAGACTAAATAATTAGTTTAACATATCTTTAAATTTATTTATTATATTGCGCAACTGACATCGACACATCGTCAGGTCCTCGCTCGCTATCGCCATCGCCATTGCCGCCGCCACTGAGCTCGGTCCTATCTCCTCTCATTGCGTGGCGAGCACGTATAGCAGCATGCCGGTGCATCATTGCACGACGCTGCCGCCCTTTGTGGTTGCAAATATTCGCTTTCAAAAGTGCTCCAGCACGTTGGCTGCGTCGATTGGCGAGAGGCATGATCAGAGCGCCGAGTGTATAGCCACAAGAATTAATTGTCATAAATAATAATAATTAACACACAACTTGACCCTGCTAGTACTTTACCATGGTCAGAATTGTGGTGAGAATTGCCTTGAGAACGGGACGGTCAGAATTCAGGATGATTCTGGGTGATTATCACATGATTCTGATCAATATCATTTATGAGAATCGCATTAGAATCGCCGTCAGAATCGCCTGAGAATCGCCGCCAAGAATCCTATTCTGACTGTCCCTATTGTTTCTGTGTTCGCGGCTTTTTCTTCTTCTTCTTCGGAGGCGCGGGCTCTTATTTATTGTGCACACGCTGTGAAGCATCCTAGTAGGTGGCCGTCGGAGCCTGATATTCATGTTCCGTGGCTGATCCAGCCACCGGTGGCTGTGGGTGGCTGTGCTCAACGGCCACGGAACGTGAATATCAGGCTCCGACGGCAACCTACTAGGTGCCTTCAGGCCTTGCTGCCGAGCTCACCTCCTGACCCTGATCACAATTATTAGACCAGCCCGTTCGCATCCAAGTAGAAACTTGAAGTCTCGCACCTTGCTCGCAGCATCAAGCTTTTTCACATTGAGCTGTGCCCTCTGCGCTTTCATCCGATCTCCAGCATACCTCGAGGGGCAGCACGGCCCTTTCGTAATATACGACAGTTCCATGTTTCATCGGGTCGCAAGACATGGCTTCACGTCTCATTTATCTCCGAGTATCAAAAGCATTCGGGACACCTCATTCATACTTCGTTTTCAGCGTGGAGTGCTGGGGTTGGTCAGGAGGCAGAACCGTGCGTACCGGGACGGGAACATGCTCTGAGATATGGTGATGTAGTAGTACAGGTGAGGGCGATAACTAATATCGATGGGGGGCATCCTGGTGCGTGTACATTTTCACTCTCCTCCAGTCAATGCTAACTTCCAGAGCTTCAGACCTCAATCTACTGCGACCTGACCTCCCGTCATTCCCAGTTCTCATCTGTCATGCTACTAGTTGTGGCCTTTGCGTCGCTGCGCCACCGAGACGGATCGCACGTCGCAGTTGCTTGGCGATCCCACGCCGTTTGGTGACTGGCGAGCTGTTGCTGTTCCCTGCACTGGACCGGCACTCCAGCGTCGCAAAGCGCCAACACAGGTAATGCCGCCATCGACACGAGTTGCCAGGGCTAGCCGGTGTTCGACGCCCGGAACGGCGTAGTAAGCACCCCGACGGCACCGTTATGCCCGCGGTAATTTTTGGACGCTTCGTGAGTATGTAGTTCGTCCTCGCGGTGGTCTCGAGTGTCTTCTTCGTATCGAGAGCACATGTATGCTACCTAGAGCATGAATAATTGTGATTTTGACATCCAAATCGTCTCGAAAGTGTTGTGGTTGTGTAAGTGAACGTTCCTCAGGCTGCGCGCCATGCTCCCAGACGTCTTGTGGTACCAGAAAACGCAGAAGGAGAAAAGGGAGGATGAGTTTCCTTTTTGGGAATCACGCGAAAAAAAATCGATCATTCTCATTATTTTCAGGATCTCCTGTAATCCATAAAGGTTCAGCTCCCGCCTTGGAGAGGCCCAATCCCATGTTATTAGAATTACAGTTGCAGCGAAATCAAATGTCTTACCTTTTTTGGAAATTACCATCAGTTTCTGCTATGCACCGTTCCTCCAGAGCTAAGAAAAAAATAGTACAGCTTTGCCGCATATAGATACTTTGAAGAGGTGCCTAGTCTTTTGTCCACAAGAAGTTATTTTCCTTCATTGAGCAAAGATGGCATGGCAATCATTCATACAAATTAAAAATCTTCTCTGGGAAAAACACCAACTCCAAGATATCTGAGAGCATATCAAAGTACTCATCAGCCCTGTAAGATGTCCCTCTTGGCTATAGAGCTTGCAAGGATTTGTTTATAGTGAAAAAGAGCGGAAATTGATGATAACTTCCAAAAAAGGTAAGACATTTGATTTCGCCGCAACTGTATCCAACGACGAGCAGTAGAATACCAAAAGGCCTCGAGCTAGGACGCTGACAAGGAGGTCCCATACCAGGTCAAGTGTTGGGTTAGAGTGGTCTGTGGTGCCGAATTGTAGAGAGAGACTTCCAGCCGGGTAAGGTCCACCACGGCTCGCTGGAAGGTGAGAGTTCGCAGAGGGTGCGGATCATAAATCCGAATCAAGTGACGGTCTGATCCGATACATCCCTCTTTCGCTCTTCCACGTCCACCTTCTCCACTGGCTCGATCCGCAACAGCAGTTTCCGCGGGATTCCTATTTCCTCGGCAGAACGGTTTCGAATAACCCTCAGCATGAACTGTCTGCTGGCTTGAGACTTTCGCCGACGACGTTGGCGCGGTCGCTGCAATGGCGCGCTTGTCTCCGACTTTGGCGCTTCAACCCATTACTTGCTCCTCACACATAATCCCAGATGGACTGTGCGACTAGCTCGACACACGAAGCGCAGCAAATTTGACGGACGCAGTTACGACCATCGCTAGCTTTATTACCTCTGCCGGCGTCGCTCTGTCGGAGAGAATACATGATCTGAAACAGGCTCGGTGCAAGGTGCGTTCCTTCTTCATTCTGCCCACCCTATCCTTTCCTCCCCAACTCCATCCAAGCCTTCCGTCCCCAATTTCATCTCTAATGCTCACCCCTCCCTTCGTAGGTGTGCCCGACTCACAGATCGTCGCCACGCGCTCCGGCGCACATCGGGCGCACGGAAAGCCACATTACGGTCCGCACTGCATGGGTTTTGTGTGCTTGTATATGGATATCGAGGTGCGTTTGCTTCCTCGTTTTGTCCCACGTACTTGCGTCTCCCATATACTGCCTTCTGCTTCCCTCCCGGCTCCTCCTTCCTCGGCATCGCCCCATCCTATTTCTTGCCCGGTGCCTCTCTCTTTTCCACTTCTCCTGCCGCCCCTCTGTCTTTCCTCTTTCCTCTTTCCCCACTTTTCGCGCGCATTTTCACAATTGATAACAATCTTTAGCCCAGCTGCCGCCGTCCGCGTCATGGATTCCTCGACGCGTCTCCGTCTCGTACATCCACGTACCTACGCCCCGCCAGCCACCTATCGGCCGACTGTGCCACTCGCCACGGCGACGAGGACCTCCACGTCGCATTGCATTCCTCCCCGCACGCCGGTGCCGCGGCCCCCCGCACCTTCTCCTTCCGTTGTTTCCTTCTCGACGCCCCCACGCTCCCCCGTGCTCCCGCACCCGCGTCTCCGCCGAGCACGAGCCACTCCACACCAGCGGCGCTGCAAAGACGTCTCGACGCCGTCGTGCGCACTGCGGCCTCAAGTGCGGGAGTGAGCACCTGGTGTCAATCCGGAGCGTCCAGGCGGGACGAGCGGCGACGATGCGGGCTGAGGGCCGCTGCTTCGTTGAGTACATGGCATCGACGACCACTCCGAGTCGTCGTACTCGTACTACAAGACCAGGCGATGCTGTGGCGCGTCGTCCGCCGGTATTGGAGCACGAGCACCGACACTAGCGTGCGGATGATAGAGAGGGCGAGAAAGAGACAGAGGGAGACGAGGGTAATGGGAGTGGCGGGGTGTACATACATACCCTTTGTCGGAAGAATCGGCGGGTACCGGTGCGTGCGTGATATCGATGCAGCAGGGGTGAGATTCGTGTTAGAGTGTCGATAACACCGCTGATTGATGCAGGTGGCGGTGAGTGGTTGATTCGAGAGACGACGGGGAGTAGTGGTCGCGGTAAGGATATTGCGGCTGATGATCTCGCTGCAGATCATTCGCACAAAAGGCAAGCGAGGCGTTGGTATCAGGATCGACGGTGTCGTCGATGAGGAAGGTGCCTGGTCGGGTCAATGATGCAAACAAAGTATCGCTGTCTTGCGCACGCCTGCGAAGTTGGGCAGGGCCGGCGAGAACCTATCATTTTTTTATATGGGGTGGCCCCCCACCCTTGATAGAAAAGAGATAGGGGGAGGAGAAGGGTGAGGAGAAGGATATGAAGGGAGATGGAACGACTGCTGCAATCGCGAAGAAGATGAAAATGATTGAAAGAAATACCTTACCTTGATTGTCTCATGCTACACCGAATCGACGCCATCCAGCCTCAACCAAATCCTGAGCGCGACGGCGGGGCGCAGGAGATACGCCGCGTACGTAGATAGCCGAAGGACAAAAGGAGCGAAGAAGAAACGGAATGAGCGACCCACCGAATCGCACCCACCGCCGCGCTGGGCCTGAGCCACATCCCGACATCCTACCTATTTCATGGCCGTTCTGCGGAAAACGGGGCAAGTCCGTCGTATTCGCGAGGTAACAAAGTAAAATGGAAGAAAGTGTGGAGAACGAACGAAACGAAACGAAGGCAAGTACAGCGAACGAGCACGACGGTAACACTCACTACAGTCAACCAGGGCCTGCCGCGTTCTTATGCTATCCTCACGGGCTGGCACAGACGGTCCACCCTCAAGGCGCACACCTTTTGACAGACCCTACAGTTTGTGGGGCAGGAGCAGGGATGCCAGGGTCGGGCATGTTCCCCCCACCTCGCATTCTGACGCGCCTGCCGCAGAGTGGCACGCGACGACGCGTGAGTGGCACACGGCGATGCGTGAGTGGCACACGCACGCCCGGCTCCCTGCGTCATATCACCAGGGCGAGTAGGCGGCGCCGTGGTCAAAGGACCTGCGCCTGGACGTAGAATGAATAGGACGCTCACCGGAGATTTGCGACGGTAGTGGTGGTGTGAAAGGAAGCCTCGCTTAAAACCGCCAAACGTGCAAACAAAACGTTGATCCGCCAATTGCCCCTTTGGGTCGCGTGTGGCTCTTCGTGCTACGAGTCTTGGGTGCTCGAGGTGGGCTTCAATGGCGGCAATCTGTGTCTCCGTCCTAACCCTAACCCAAGAAACTAGGAAGGAATAAAACAACCGTCGGTAGACACCGAGCTAATAAGGCAGCGTGGTCCGCGGGCGCGTTAACCCGCACTCAGCGTGTACGACAGCATTTCGGGCGGAAAATAAAAATACGGAAGAAGGCACCTTGAGTTTGGAGGGGCAATTCGCCACATGCAAGACGGGCGTTCTGGAGGAGCTGGGGCAGTCGCTGCACAGAAGAACGCCCGTTTGTCTGTGGGGTTCGCTGGACTCGCCACCCAGGGACGCAAGATTGAAAAAGAAAGTAAAAGGCAAAACGAAAGTGAAATAGAGATGGAGAGATAAAAGAAACATGCTCAATTTTAAACCGTGGTGACGGTGGCTGGGAAGCGGGACCACCCGGCCGCACTCCTGCCCTTTGCACGCCATCAGCGCCTCCGTAGGGCCAGTGGTACGACCCAGCATATCGCGGTGATGCCGTCGCATTGGAGGGGGACGTACAAGAGGACGACGTGGTGGTGGCAGAGAGCCGGACTGAGAAAAAAACAGTAGGATAGGTGTGAGTGAAGGACGGTGGGGGAAGCCTAAAACCACGAAATCAAGACGATTTAATCAACAATGTCCTCCACGGCGCCCAATTCCGTTGGGTGGCAGCGGCGGGGTCGGGATGTATGATGAGATTGAGAGCGGGATGGCGCGTCTTAGGGTGCGAATTCGCGAGCCAAGTCCTGCGCTAGAGACGGGGGAACCCACAGTGAGCGCTTCGGCGCATCGACGTAGGGTCCCCCACGCGTTTTGGCGCAAGTCAGCGTCAACAAGCGGGGAGGTAAGCGCGCGCGTTGACATCGAGAACGCGGGACCCCGACTTCCTGACGTGCTCCCAAGGCGAGTGCAGCGGCAGGGGGTCGGGGAGTGAGCGGATTCGCGGGCGGCTTTGCGCGGCGGTGGTGGTGGTGGGAAGAGTAAACGATAGATGTGACACTGATCAGTTTGTCGTTGTTTGGGTCACGTGATGGACGCGTTCGCAAATCCCGCTTGAAAGGGCGTGAATTTGGGTTGTGTTTAGGCACTGACTGGAGAGCACTGGCTGCCGCACGCGGGCAGTTCTTCACATGGATCTTCATTTGGGGATATATTGCTCAGGCCCCTCACAAAGGCGTATCTCACTAGTAATATTCTGATGGCCTCTCAGCTGTGAAACGCTGACTTTACCAACGAATTCCTGGCCTCAACGACACGGAACGCCTGGCCATGGTCGATACTCCGGCAGAGAACTGCAGGGAACTGGAAGCCTGCGCAGTTGATCCGTACGCTACCGAGGTTCGCGTTTGGAGCTGATCCAGACGAACGGTTAGGGTCGTCAAATTACTGAACAAGGCGGGAGCTGATGAATCAGGTATCAGTCTGAAGACCGTACGCCGAATCAGGCTGCAATTAAATGGGTCTTGGGAGCCGTCTAACCTCAGTCTGAGAAGAAATCTAGCAAGTAAGCCAAAGGGCATGGTAAATAAGGTAGCACACCTTGTACCGCCTCCAGATCGGACTTGAGGTTCAAGTTAATAGTTTCAATCCCGATGAGAATATTCAGTGGTTGCACTATAGCTCTTGATATGAAACGAGGGCAGTCGGACCCAATATAGGAAGTAACGGACCGAGGTGAGAGTTGACCCTGAGTTGATGTTCAAGTGCGTTGGACGGATTTACGAGCTGGACAGACAATTCTAGTGAGTGAAAAAGAGATAAATGGGTCACTGGAGGTTCACTGAATGAGGTGGAGTGAGGCGGAGAAAGACAATGAGAAAAATGCTCCCACCAAAGGCGTGGACGAGGGCTATGACTGTAACTTTAGTGTTACGAGGTGAGAGCGACCTTTGGGATTTTGAGCCCAGTAATATCACCACAGCTTGTGAGTGTAAGTGTTCGAATAGCGGAGATTACGATCTGTGCCTACCCTTATCCATCAGGGAAAACCTCCCTCACTATTTTACGATATTTTATTGAAAAATATTTTCCTGCCATATATTTCAGCATATTTTTGGAGAAATAGCAAAAAATAGCAAAAAAATGGTGAAGAAATAGTGAAACCTGCGCACATTCCTAAATATTTTCAAAAGTGCGAATATATTCTGAGCCAAATTGCGCAATAAATGTATTGCAAACTAGTCCGGCTAGCATTTTCACCGAAGTTCTCGCTTTACGGTTTGGCCCATTATTTTTATAATGAGTCACTTAGATGAGGCGGGCTTCTTAATAATAGCTTCTGACACTGACTGAAGTCGCCGCAACTTTAAAAAACATTAGTCGAAAAATCATTTCTTTCTAAGTCAATTTCAAGCCGACCCTAACGTCCACGTGTCAGACAAGTGTTTGACACTGACAGGACAGTGACAGATGTCAAAAAAAGTGGTTTATTTTGATTGAAGCACAACAAATGACAACGCCTTTCTTCCTTTCCCCCCATGTGCTTGCCTCTCACATTGCTCTCGCAACTTTCTTTCCTGTCTGCCCAGCGCCCTCTGGTGAGCCATTTACTTTTCGTGTCAACTATACTGACATCTGTGAGCAGGAAGTAGCTACATCGGTGCCCTCATGGCAGGGGGGCGACATGACCATTGTGTAGGCGAGCTTGTCTGCTGACCGCCGCCACTACATGTGTGTCATCCCTTACCTCTGTATACCTACACTTACCCAGTACCCAGTCTACCCGACACCTTCTGGCGCCCGGTCCACCCTCCGCCGTCGCCGCCGCCTCGGAATCATCCGTTTCACACATGATCCACCACTGCACGTACTTGGCATGGCTGCCAACAACGCCAGCGTGCTGCAAGCTGAGATCCCCACATTCGGTAAGCTCCTCTAATCACCCGCGCCACATTTATGCTGCTTTTCATGCAGGCCGAGTTTCCCGCCGAGGCCGTGTCCCAATTCCGTGAGTCTTTTCCCCAGTTGCTCATTTTTATTCTAACCAATTATTACTTCATTTCGCTGGCAGCCGCCTGTGTGTTCCTGCGTAGACTGGGTCTCCTTATCCACCCTGCTGTCGACACTACCATGTTATCGGTGCGTTCGGTTGCCCCTACTCGCCTGTCCTAACTAATTTTGAGAGATGAGACCAAGATGGAGAGACACCATGTGCTCTGCGGAACAGACAGGAGGAGGGGCTTCTGTTCGTGCTGAGAACGTTCCCTTTATATCACGCATACTCTCGTACATACTTTTGTTGTAGTAGCCTGATTAATTCATGCTATTGATCTGTTTTCTACATGCTTCAAACTTGAGCTGCTCTGTACTGGCAATATTTGAGAAATGCGACAAATATTCGAATGTAGCTGTGAGATATCCCTGGATATTTTTATGATATTTTAGACCCAAAATAGCGAAGACCTTTGCTATTTTTTTGGGGGGGAAGATATTCTAGATATTTTTGACAAAATGGCAATATTTGACTTTTCAGCGCTATTTTGGCATAAAGTAGTCTAAAATATCTGAGGAGGTTTTCCCTGATGTCCGGTTGACGACAGAGCTGTGAGTTATACGCTCTGAATGAACTTGAAAAGTTATTTGATGTTTGGCGGTCAATGTTTTGTACGCGGTCCGTAGTGAAGCGTGATACTCACTCAGATCTTTCGTTCGTGAATAAAGTTGTCTCCTGCTCTCGCTTGCATGACGGAAATGTCAAGGGACAAATCGTCTATTAGGTTCCAAAGAGTCTACAGCAAGGGACATGTGAATTGCAAAGGTATTCGCACCGCATTTCATCGATTTTCCATTGACGGAGCCGTGGCCCGTACCATGTCAACACCGCGTTGGTACGTAGATGTCGTGCAGTAAGAAGATTTGCAGGAGAGGAGCGAGGGCAGGAAAAAGATAACCGACGTATCGGAGCCGGATACAGTCATACACAGATATATATTTATCGATACCCGCACGAAAGGGTATGGGAGGCCTAGAAGCGGCCGACCAGTCTATTTAAGTAGGGAGGCCTCGGGCATATATTGACGTTCTTAGGATGAAAATTTCTGATGGCGTAGGGTTTAGAAGGCCACTCGCAGTTTACAGCCAGGTCGTACTTGGTCAGATAATATGAATTCTCATTTCGTATAAGCAGAAGAAGAGGCAGAAGTAAGCAAGAGAAATGGCAGGCCATTTTCTGTGTTCCCATTGAGTAAATTTTATGTAGCGGGGAAGCAGCCGCAGACGGTCCTGGCAATCAGTGCCAAATATGAAAGTGGCACCATGTCCTCGACCACGACCAAGATTTTTGACGGCGAGCGTATGTGAAGCGTTCAGGGTCTCGGCGCAAAGTTCATTCATTATGAATATATACGGGGAGGGTGCGAGTGCGACTCGTCCAGTCGCACTGTCAGCCCGGGAGTCGCACTGACGAGGCCGTCAGCAGTGCGACTCGGCCGTTCGTCAGTGCGACTCGAAGGGTGTCAGTGCGACTCGCTTCAAGCCGTTGATTGTGACAGTCACAGGCGGAACACATGCCGAAGTGATGTCAACAGCCATGCCGTTCACTTGCCGTAGCATATAAAGGGTAGATAATTTCGGGTTTAGCACACCACTGGGTGGCGCTGTGAAATTTCAACCTGAGCATGTATTCTAGATAGTGCGCAACCGACGAATGGTCGTAAACCATGTGTAAATTTATGTGAGCGTCCTGATGGTTCTTTCTGCGACATCAACCGAATTATTAGCACACCTACACGTTCTCGCAGGCTCAGCGCACAGGCTATCGTGCCAGACCGTCATCGCCGCAGACACTGGTGTGGTCGATGTCATGCAGCTAGAGAAGTTTGAATTCATAGTCTGAACTGCCCCTTCTAGGGCCCACAGCCGCAAAAGACCAGTATTGACACCGCGCATTGAGCGTTCGAGTTATGCTATGGTAAAGGCTTCGTGTGGCTTCGTGCCGTGGCAATGATGCGTCAGTACGCGATTCCTTGTTTAACTCAGATGTAACATGGAGTTACATCGTTCCAAGACAGTAAATTCTGTAGTTTGAACTAGGGGAGCAGAAGTTGTCGAAAAGTTGACCTGATCCGAGCCTACATGTCATATACGAGGTTGAAATTCAAGACAGTGGCCTAATGGAATTGTCTTCACAAGAGCTGTTGAACCGCTTTCGATGTTCCGGCTGATTTAATAACTGCTTATGAACACCGTAAGGGGTCTGAATCCCTTATGAGCAAATCGGTGGTTTTGGGACACCCCGAACCGAACATTGGTCCAGTTCAGAAAGGGTTCGGTTCGGGTTCTGAAGAGGTTCGAACCCAAACGAACCGCAAAATTCTATGAACCTATATTCGGCGAGCTTTTCTGCTCCACATAATACCACACCACTGCAAAGGAGATTTATGTACGCCGTAAGCACATCGCGTCAATAAACGGCTGCGAAATCGCTTACCTGGACCTTCAGCCGCACCCAATGCCCCATTCAACAAACCATAACACTGACAAGTCCTGCACCTCAAAGTTTACCAGGCTGCAAAAGAGAAGACCTAGGTGTCATCGAGTTCAAATATCTCTAATCCAGGTCGGTATTGAATGAAGTTTGCAAACATTTTTTTGTCACCACTATCCAGCTCCGTGCCTCGATAAGTGGTACCATTGGAAGGCTATGCCAAAAGATACCGCTGTTGTCAGCTGTGGAGTGCACAAATTCGCTTCTGGTTACCATATTACTCTAATATTTGACAGGAATAATCGTGGGTTCGAACATGTTCGGACATGTTCGGACAGGTTTGTTAAAAATCAAAAAATCTCGAACCCCGAACCTGACCCGCGGTTCGGTCCGGTCCTCGCAACAACTTCGAACCTCAATTCAGGGCCGGTTCGGGTTCGGGTTCGGGTTCGGGTTCGGGTTCGGGTTTCGATTCTGAACCCGACCTCGGTAACACTACCACAGACGCGGCACTGAAGGGCGTTGACGCGGCATCGACGCGCACTTGCCGCGGTCTTGCTGCTCACAGATGAAAATACAATGTGAGTTCAAGACACTCAATAAGACCTCTCTGAGACTGAATTCAATGCCCAATGAGTCACAGACTCAGATGGTAGAAAGTCACCCAGTTGAACTTGATTACAACTACATTTGTGATGCAAACTCCCCATATCTTGGTCTTAGTGGCCCAGTGCATGTACTACATACTCGATCCCAACGCACTGGAGCCTTTGGGAGATTAGAGGAGGCCACCAACGACTCAGAAAAATATCCCAATACATGCATAAGGATGCCGTGTCGTGCCGCAGTCGTGCGCGGCAGGCGTGGCATTTTCTCCTATCAGCGCGGGAGCATGCATCAGCGGAACAACGGTCACATAGTGATGGCCATGCTCAAGCGAACTACGCGAGTCGCACTGTTTGATGCTGATTCGCACTGCTGCATGGTCCCAATCGCACTGATGGCGCTGAGTCGCACTGTCAATTTGGTGACAGTGCGAGTGGCTGAGTCGCACTCGCACCCTTTTCGTCATCCCTCTCTGACGTGCGCAGGAGATTTTTCAAGGCGGAGGGGATGGACGACATTTTGTCTGTCCTTCGGTAGTGTTTTTCCTTCTTTCTTTCTTGGTCTTGCTTTCGCGCTCTGATCTTGCTGTCGTGCCGCTCGCTCTGTATATATCATACTGATGGCTAAACGTACTATACATTCGATGTAGTTACGATGTAGTTACACCCTAGTTGGGCTTAATGTAAATATCGGACGTTGGTGCCAAATAGAGTGAGGGAAGTACCAAACAAAGCCAACAAATGATGGCTTCGCGGTCAACGCGGGCGACAGCGACCTCGTCGCTGCCAACAGCGAGCTCTCGCCGCTGGCCGCTGTGCGACCGAATTTGGAAGGCCTCTAAGCTGGTACATCGCCAGCCCTTCTAATCAGAGGCCAGGATAGAACGGCCTTGCCCTCTGATCAGAGGGTGCGATGTATCGCTGCCCCAGCATCTGGTGGCCATGGAGGGACGAAGAAAGGAGTCACAAAATCCAGGCAAACTGTGTATTATTAAATGCGAGCATGCGATATTGCAGAGGGACCAAAATAACAACAAGATGAGAAGCGGAGCAGGAACCGGTTCCGCCGCTGGTACATGCGTAAAACCTGCTGCCTGACTCACTCAACCATGCGCCTTCATGTGGAAGAAGTCTTGGCGCAAGTGCCATGGCCAAGGAGAATGAGACAATGAGACATTGCAAAGGGGGAGCAGAGGGGATTCTGGAGAGAAACCAAGATATCGTCAGACGTAGGAATCTTCAAAGAACTTTGCTTGGTCCTTATTTTTGTGTGATGCAAGATGTGTGTTTTTCACATGGCCGTAAGATAGCTAAGGATCTTTGGGCCAAAAAAATGGCTGTGGTAAAAAAAAATCCACGGTTTCATGACAGAAAGACCAGGAATGTAGAAGAATCGAGGCTACTTTGTTTGAAAACGAAAGATCTGTCAGGTTCTTTCACTATTTGTGATTATCTTACACACATTTAGAAATAAAAGCAAAGATACAACAAAAACATGGAGTTTTGTCCACATCCGGCGCTCAAAGACGGGGCTATTTCTTCCTTCCTCACCTGCGAAGCGCTAGCTACTCCGATGGTGTGTGGAGTATCGGCGCCGCGGCTACTTCAAGTTGCCAGCAGCTACAGGCTTGGGCGCTACTGACTTGGATACAACTTCCTGACACTTCTATTTCTTATGCGCAGGCTTCCGAGTCTCTATCAATGTGTATCTCTCTCAGCTAAGATAGGCAACATAACCATCCATCGAGTCACGTGAGTCACAGCGTGACACCGACTTCCCGACGCTACTAGTCGGCACCGTCGGGATGAAAGAGAAAAGTAAAACCACAGAAAGCTTCCTTTTAACTAGGAGAACGATCCTGTGGTCTCAGATTTCCAATAACTAGTCTCAATAAAATGTTTTACACTCTTTTTTTACGAAAGTGCAGGAAATCATGTTCCCATTCCAGTGAGACAGCTTTGTGTTTCGAAGGAATGCCAAAAAGGGAGAAAAAAGGCTACTGTGAACGACCCTAAAGGAATTGTCTTACATCCAACCAGACCCAATATAAGTGATATAACAGAAGTATGTACAAAGACAACAATATCATATTATAACTACACCAAATTTCCTTCCTACAATGAGATCAGATTCCTAGATGGATAAATGGTACCCAGCGTTCATAAGGAACCTTTTGCTTCTTCAGCTCATTGACTGCAAGCTGTAGAGCCTTGGCTGTATCACTGGCTTGAGGTTCTTGGCCATTGCGGAAGAGGTGAGAGTAGACAACCTCTGCGACAGTTGGGCCATCAGAATCATGCATGGACCACATAGTTCCAATCGCACTGCGGAAACCTGCTGTAATAAATCCACCGCCAAGATGGAATGACTCATTGACCAGTTTGGCATCTCCCATAGCCGTCTGGCATGCAGCGAGGAACACAAACTGCGCATTCGGAAGAGGCATTCGAAGGATTGTTTCCAGATCCAAAGTGCCTTCATACAGCATGAGATGGCTTTTTGTGGGTTCACTTACATCTTGACGTCCGTGACAAGCCAAATGAACCCAAGAGCAATCTTGCAGCTGGAGTTTCACAGCATCCACTGTTGCTTGCTTTCCCACAAGGCTTTGAACACGAGGCTCTTTGACTACGGAGACAATTTTCTCAACTTCCTTCTCCACTCCTTTCAGAGAGTTGCTTCTGCTGGAGTCGGTATGGGTTACCCCAATAACAGTCAGTTTGGCCGCATTACTGGTGGATTTTTTAGCATAGGCATTCAACAGAGATCCTAGAGTTGCTGTGTAAGAATGGATAAAATCATCTGTGGGTGGGCTCGCATGCAAAGGCAATCCTGTAAATCCACCCGTTGGCAGCCACCATAGCCTGCCATTGATAATATCATACTAGTACACACAACATTAGTTTGGCTCATAAGAGAGGTATTGTTTTACTCACTAATTTTAAAACCTTGTATACAGGTTCCACAATCTCAGTCCAGAGCCAGTTCAACATGTCTTGGAAACACTCCTCAGTGGGTTTGGATGAAAATGGCTGTCGTCGACCAAACAGTCTAGAGGATAAAGATTGCCCTCGGTCCCTAACACTACAACGGTCTAGCAGGTCCTTCAGCATGTCTCGTTGTGATTTGAGCAGCTCCAGTGTTACAGTGGCAAGTGGAACATGCACTGGGTCTGAAGTGGGATTGAGTAGAATTATTGCATTACAGCCATCTTCGTGACTACTAAGGATCACGACTGGCCCTCCTTGGGATGCATGGCAAAGATCATTGTAGGATTTTGGAAGAAGAAAGTATTCAAGGCCTGGCTGTTTCCGAATGTCTTGAATCAACTCATTTCTCCTTTCTACAAGGCTAATTGGGTGGGAAAATGTTCCACTATAAAGCTGTGATGAAAGATTCCGGAATGTCTGGGCCTGATCAAGTGGGAGTGCATCAACATCTGTCTGCAGTTGAAGCATTTGCTGGAAAACTGTAGCAAGTCCTTGCTCTAAAAATTCTACGGCGGCATGAAGATTAGGAAGATTGATACATGTTTGTAGAGCTCTGGAAGTTGCATTTGCAATATCAAGCCTACTAAGGGCATCATGGCGGACAGATATAGAATGGCCAATCCAGAGAACTTCAGGGAGCCGTGCAAAAGCTGCTCTGTAAGCCAATATACAATAAGATGACTGGTACTCCTCTGAAAAAGAAGCCCACTGAAGAGCTTCTGTCCACAAATTTTCTGGGGAGGGAGAGGCTAGCTTGAAGGATTCATGATAGCACTCATTGACAGCTTCCAGGTCCTTCAGGTCCCCCAGCCTTTGATATCGGTCTTTGAATGACACAGCAAGAGTTTGCAGTCGCCCTGCTCGATCAGGGTGTCCAGCTGGAGTCAGCTCCGTTGCCTCTTGAGCTGCCTGAAGTGCAGCCTCCAGGTCCTTTAGGTCCCCCAGCCTTTGATATCGGTCTCTGAACGGCACAGCAAGACTTCGCAGTCGCCCTGCTCGATCAGGGTGTCCAGCTGGAGTCAACTCTGCTGCCTCTTGAGCTGCCTGAAGTGCAGCCTCCTGGTCCTTTAGGTCCCCCAGCCTTCGATATCGGTCAGTGAGTGAAATTGAGAGGCTTTGTAGTCGGCCTGCACGATCCGGATGTCTAGATGGAGTCAGCCCTACCGCCTCTTGAGCTGCCTGAAGTGCAGCCTCCAGGTCCTTCAGGTCCCCCAGCCTTCGATATCGGTCTGTGAATGCCAAAGCTAGATTTCCCAGTCGCTCTGCTCGATCAGGGAGTCCAGTTGGAGTAAGCTCCACCGCCTCTCGATATGCCTGCAGTGCAGCCTCCAGGTCCTTCAGGTCCCCCAGCCTTTGATATCGGTCTGTGAATGACACGGCAAGATTTTGCAGTCGCCCTGCTCGATCAGGGTGTCCAGCTGGAGTGAGCTCCACCGCCTCTTGATCTGCCTGAAGTGCAGCCTCCAGGTCCTTCAGGTCCCCCAGTCTTTGATATTGGTCTCCAAATGACAAGGCAAGATTTTGCAGTCGCCCTGCTCGATCAGGGTGTCCAGCTGGAGTTAGCTCCACCGCCTCTTGAGCTGCCTGCAGTGCAGCCTCCAGGTCCTTCAGGTCCCCCAGCCTTTGGTATCGGTCTCCAAATGACACAGCAAGACTTTGCAGTCGCTCTGCTCGATCAGGGTGTCCAGTTGGAGTAAGCTCCACCGCTTCTCGATCTGCCTGCATTGCAGCCTCCAGGTCCTTCAGGTCCCCCAGCCTTCGATATCGGTCTGTGAATGACATGGCAAGATTTTGCAGTCGCCCTGCTCGATTAGGGTGTCCAGCTGGAGTGAGCTCCACCGCCTCCTGTTTTGTTTGCAGTGCAGCCTCCAGGTCCTTAAGGTCCCCCAGCCTTTGATATCGGTCTGTAAATGACACAGCAAGATTTTGCAGTCGCCCTGCTCGATTAGGGTGTCCAGCAGGAGTCAGCTCCACCGCCTCTCGATCTACCTGTAGTGCAGCCTCCAGGTCCTTCAGGTCCCCCAGCCTTTGATATCTATGTCTGAATGACACAGCAAGGCTTTGCAGTCGGCTTGCTCGATCAGGGTGTCCTGCTGGAGTTAACTCTACTGCCTCTTGATCTGCCTGCAGTGCACCCTCTAGGACCTTCAGGTCCCCCAGCCTTCGATATCGGTCTTTGAATGACACAGCAAGATTTTGCAGTCGCCCTGCTCGATCAGGGTGTCCAGCTGGAGTCAGCTCTGCTGCCTCTTGAGCTGCCTGAAGTGCAGCCTCCAGGTCCTTCAGGTCCCCCAGCCTTCGATATCGGTCAGTGAGTGAAATTGAGAGGCTTTGTAGTCGGCCTGCACGATCCGGGTGTCCAGTCAAAGTCAGATCCACTGCTGTCTGCAAGTTATTCGCAGAGGCTTCTAGGTCATCCAAGTTTCCCAACTCCAGATATCTCTGTCTCAAGATTAACCCCGACCTTTGTTGAAAAGACGGAATATCTGAGTGGCCTTGGGGTGTCTGTGCCAAAAGTTCTTGTATCATTTCTGGGTCCCACTCCTATAAATACCTCAAACTCCGTAGCACATGATCCTATTCATTGACTCACCAGATCCTTCGAAATCTCATCACTGTCCATGTTAGTCCCCTCACCACTCTTAGCTTCTGATGTATCGGGTTCTGTAAATAAATTCGGGTTCAAATTTCCCTTGAATTTTGATCAGTACTGTTAATGCTCTTGGATCCCCACACTCACTGTGCTTCCAACATCAACAACAGCTGGATTCTCCTCAGAATTCACCTGCAAGCCATCCGACCCAGAATCATCAAGTATGATTGCAATTTCTGCAGTGTGCTGCTCGCAGCTGAAATTTGGAGGAGCATAAAAGCGGAAAGTCCTCGCCAGTTCAGCGTCAATCATTTTGACAATGCTCGAGGGGAGAAAGTAGTCCAAGGCTGTAGCAGACGACAGCCTTTATAGGATTCTATCAAGCGCCGGCTGTCAGATGTTTGCCTCGAAACAGTCGAATCAGGCGCGGATCAAGCGCGAATACAATATTTTTGGCGCCCGTTCACACGCTACTCAGCACTCTTTTGTCCAATCAGCAATTCGGCCTCCGAATTCTACCTAGTTGCATGGATGCTGAACAATAAACAAACCTTTGCCGAAGTTGCAATCTCATCATTTGCGTACATTCGAATTGGATATGAACTTTTGCAGGAGCCGAAACGAGCCCAGAGAGATCTACCGTTTCTTTAACGAAATGACCGGCTTTTGTTTGCATGTCTTTGAGTTCACCCCCATGAGGTCTATCCCCTTTCATTTCTCTCTCGCATTCTACTTACTTTCAGCATCAAATGGCCTACGAATTGAACAACAGATGGACTGCCCCGAGAATCCGTCTAACCAGATGCGTGCAATTGTTCTCATCTTCGCCAATTTCCAGATCTCTCAGTGGTGAAATCAGACCCAATCCAGGACTTATGCGCAGTAACTTGAGGACGATCCGATCAAGCTTGAACAGCCTTCGGAGCTTTCAATCTAGCAGATGAGCAGCGATCTTTTCCCACTGAACCCGATGGAAAGCTGTGGAATCAAAGCCGAATTGGGACTTTTGAGCCAGACAGGGAGATCTCGTGAAGCAACAGCCTTAGGACCTTCCGTACTGCGGCCACGTACAGTTTCACATAAAAGACCACACCCCTCCATCGTCTCGTGCTCCCTCCCTTCACCCCCCACCATCTGTGCATGCTTTTTCGACGCAACGCTGCTGTGATCTGCTCTCAAACTTCCTCAAGCTGAACTGTGCTCCTCGTCTTCAAGACATTCAGCGACAAATGATACTCCGGCTATGTCTGGCTAAGAACCTGGTCCTCCAATACTCAAGGGGAATCACACGTCAAGCTTGCGATCAATTGGATCTCTTTCTCAATGAGTTCTCCGGCTGTATATCCCCTCCCGATCACACGGTTACTCTCGCGGCTCTCCACCAGCCGGATATTCCGCGGTTCACCATTCAATATTTGCAAGTTCCTTCAGCTCAATCATTGTTCTGTTTCCCTACAGTGCTGCCTTTTCTTCCGTTCTTCTGCAGCTAATCTGAACTGCAATCTCAGACAATGTGCGGCACACCCTCATATCTCGCGCTTGAAGTCCTCACACAGCAAAACAGTAGCGGGTACTGCTCGGTGGTTGACGCTGGAGCGTCGGCGTTATCTGGTTTCTAATGTGCGTTTCTTTATATGGCTCTATCCCCCATAGCTTTGCTGACGGGCTTCCGCTGGCTGAAGAATAGCACTCCTTCTTCGAGCGGCCCGGGCGGCACCTCGCGCTGATCGCATTGTACAGTATTGGTTCGCCTCAGCTTGAAGCGCTTGGTCTCACGGAGGGAGGTTTATTTGGCATCCCCTTTTTCCACTCGCTACGTTTGTGCATTGTGGACTGTATCCGTGCGCTCCGAGTCCTCGAGTATAAGCCGGGGATTACTTCCCACGAGTACATGCATTATTATCTCTCTCTTTATAAAATTACGGGTGTCTGTCTGAAGCTTTTAAACTCCGCTTATGGAAGATCAGGCCCGAGGCTTTGGAAGCGCTCGGTCCTGACTTTTGGAAGCGCTCAATAAACGGCATTTTTTCGGGGCTTTGGCCCCATGATCAATTTTTAAGCACGCGCGCGCCTATAAAAGTGTCCACAATGCCAAACTCCGCTTTGGCCGGGGTATCAGCATTAAACTTTCCTCAAGCGCCGGTTTGGCTCAAGGGGGAGGGGGACCGCGGAGCGGTCCCCCGAGCGCTTGTAGCCCTACTATTTGATGAAAATCAATTCCGATCCAAATTTCAATGAATGCCTATTTTTCCAGCAGTGGGAGTTGTGTGTATTCACCGCCGGAGCGAAGCGCAGGCACATCTTGTTTACAGTACTTATGTAACGAAAACTCAAGAAGCCTCAACTTTAACCCAAATTTAACCCCGGCGAATTTTCACAATTTTCAGGACCTTTACATGTACGGATCGGTTTTTTCCCCTATTATTTGCTCTAATCTACAGGTGCTTAGGGGGGTTACCTTTTCGGGGAAGAAGGTGTGTGACAGTGATGCGTTACGCTTGGCTTTTTGGTTCAGTGTCAAGGTGTCCGATCTGCTAAGCGAGCCCACTATCAGCAGCACGTGCCCGCTGGGCACCTTCCATATCTGGCTACGGCTCCTTTTGGACGTCTCGCCGCTGTTTGATTCCAATTTCAATCCTATGCACGGTGGATGCAGCAGGAAATTCCGAAAATATTTAGGTACACTTTAGACATGTCTCAGTATGTAAGGGAATATCTCCGGCACCTCAAAGTTCATAATAATCAATAAATAAGCTTCCTAATCCTCGACGCGCATATGATGCACGGGTCGATGTCAGAGTTCGGCGCAGCTACCCCTTCGTTTTTTTTGCCACTGCTATGGCTAGGTGAGCTCTGAGGGCTCGACACAGGACGTTTGGCCATTACTGCGAGGGGGCAAACGAGGAGCAGGAGGATTGGATGGTGGCAAATCCCGGATATGATCTCGGGAATTCCAAGAGCCTCTTGCTTGGTGGGGCTGACTTGGATGGTGGAAAGGAAACTCTGGGATAGGATTTCTCTCCAACCAGGATCGGTGATTCCGTGGTAGCTCATGGCACAGGGGGCGAACATGATGGCATCCGCCAGGCATCTGACAGGCATCCGCCAGGCATCCAACAGGCACTTGCTGTGGCATGTGTTGGGCATGTGTCAGGCATGTGGCAGGTAATTTCTCACCTGCCTGCCATGCTGCGGCAATGTTTTACACAGAAACTACTGTAAGTCTATTGGCTTCCTCCCCTGTTATGATTGATATGGCAAAGTGGTTGATAATGGCTCTCATTATTCTTTTGTCCATTTGGGTTGGGCCTGTGTTCAATCCCCGCACTGCTTTTTTTTTTTTCAGCTTTCCCGACAGAGCTCGTCACGTCAGATTGATGCAGTCTAGCACATCCGAAGACCCTTCCATGGTATCATTCTTACAGCTTCTTGCGGAACATAGGGCACAGCCCAAATTTCTTCCATTTTGAGTTTTTTTTTGATTGTTTCCGCCATATCACTCGCTATGGGCACAATTCGTACACAATGACTCCGAAAACTTTATGGGGAGAATGGCAATGAAATATCGGAGGTCCTGACGTCATCAGTTTATTTTCTTTCGGTATGTAGAAAATGTAGTATGCCATTATCTTGTTTTCATGCCCAACACATGAAGATGAAGTTATAATATTCTGTGCTGCGTTTCAGGACAACCTAGGATCATTCTGAAGAGCACATCTTTTGGGTCCTCTATCGCGTGAACGGCACAATCAAATCCGAAATATTCGGATTTGACCAATCATTTCTCATAGGCAATGATTGCTCATGTTCTCTGCCTATGGGAGCAAGATATGTGTGCAGCTCCTGCCCTGAGGTACTCAGGAGAGATTATACAACTCAGATTCCCTGGCCAAGTCCTTGCGCCGGTACGCGGCGCGCCTCAATGTTGTGATCGAAACATCAAGGTCACAGACCGTCAATTTCGGGATATATTGAAGGCCGGAACGATTCATGCTCTGGAGAAGCACAACAGGAAATTCTCAGACAAGCCGGATCCCATGTTCACTTCCCTGCTCGACAACGACGAGCTACTCGACAGGTGTGAAATCTCGTCTCGCCGTGTCAAACAGGCCATGATGCAATCAGCGATGAACTCGGAGCCACTTTCCTCCGAGAACAACTCCGCCGAGACACTCGATGATGTAGAGGTCGCTGAGGATAGCGGTGACCAGACAACCGAGAAAACAGTGGGGAAACGGGTGAGAAAACCAACTACGTACGAGATATGAGGGTTTCTGGCGCCACAGGGACGATGTCAGTTGGGAGTCAGACGAGGATTTTAGCTAGATTTCCCGTTTTTTGCATCCTAGATATGCAGAAACATTGTGAAAGATTTTTTCGAGGGTATATAGGTGTGAAACGGGAAATTCCGAGCATTTTTCCGAACCGGTAAATCAACTCGACAAACGCCTCTGTGACGCGTGACCTCGACCAATATTCGACATCGACAGAGGGGTCCGTGACCCGCGACTGTCGATTTGAACGAAATAATTCAGTATCTGAATGTGGATTGGTGCTGTTACACTCTAGGGTATCTGCACAGTATCCGAGGGCAACTTTCCTTGTTCTGACGCACCAGCTCAGCACGATTTCGAAGCTGCGTCGTGTGTATCTCCGTTTCCCAGTAACCATATGACGTTTGTTTAAACAAATTGTGTCTAGACGCAAATTGCCGTATAAACAGATGTTTAATCTAAACATGTTTAATGGACCAGTGGGCCGTTCAAACCGCAGTTTAAACAGTGTTTAAACGGGTCAAAAAGGCATTTTACACCGGGGCTCGAACTCATGCCTTACTTGCACGCATACACTGCGTTCCCTGGGCGCCGAGGCACAGGCTCTGCCGAGGTGTGCCGAGATCTGCATATCTATCTCCCTTTTCCAAGCTCCGTTTGACCCCGTTCATGGCCAGGGAAGGTCCGTGCGGCACTGTAATCCATGCTAGTGAAAAAAAAGCGCATTTTGATTGAGGCGTTGTGGCCGTTTGGCAATAACTTTGGGCTGAATCAGCTGATGGCGGCAGGGCCGCAGCACAGGGACGCACAGGCTGTGCCGAGATCTGCCGAGATCTGCCGCCGTCATCGCCACGTGGCCTGCCTCGGGCTCTCGGCACACCTCAGCACAGGGCCGCAGACCTTTGCCTCGGTGCCCAGGGAACGCAGTGATACGTAAGCAAGCCAACGGGACAATAGCAATCTGACTGGGCCAACTCAGAGTGATAATTGAAGAGTGTAAAGCTGCTTTATCATGGCCTGTGGCCCGATTGCACCAGTCCAACTTGCCGAATTCAACCGGACTCAAGACACATTGACGGTTTAAACGCAATTTGAGATTGCCTCGAAGTAAAGAGGAAGAGGAAGTTTAAGATATATTTCTGATAGAGTGGGTAGCTTGACTTCGAGTTTTTTTGTTTCTTATCTTGTCAGACAATAACTAATTTCCTTCCTTCGAGGCTTCCTTATAACCATTTTGAATGCTTTGTCATACATTATCACGGCGATTGCACCGCTCCTGGCACTCGAATCCCCATTCTGTGCCTTGACCTTGTGGTGAGTGGCTCAGCTCAGATTTACTATGTTAGAAATTGTTCCTCAGAATTCTTGTTCATCGGCTCATTTACATCTATAAACATTGCTTAGAGGTAAGATTTTGTCCAATAGACTGGCTTGGCATTGCCCTGATTCAAATTTGCATTTCTTAGAATTTCTTTCTGCCAATTGAACTGACACAGCTGAATCAACCATTTCATCTGTACCTGAGCGTCACACTCTCCACTCAGCATGTTCAAAGTCGGATTGAATTTACCATTGACCCAGCAAGTACAATTATGACCTGGCCATTTTTTAAATACTAACACTCCCAGCTGCTATTGTACATGTTCAACTCACTTGGGCGAGGTGCAAGATTTTGTAGGCCTTTTATAAACTAGCCACAACTCGAGATTTCTTCCCAATTCACATCGATATTCTGGTATATAAGTCTTGGTATTAAAGCGACTTCATTTAACTTCAATGGCGCCTTCGAGCAACTTGAGCCATGGATTGATTGGATGTGGTGCATGAGCACAGGCGCCACCTTTATTTGGGGAGAATCACTCCTGCAGTAAAACGGGGTTCAACTCCAAGTAACTGAAATCCAGGCTACTTACATAGAATCTGCTGAATTATTTTCTCCCCAAATTCCACTGACATAACTCTATATCTTCAGTACTCAAAGTACTGATTTGCTTTCGTGCGGACACATTCCTCAAGAAAATGGTGCCCCTTTGTTAACATCCTGTCCTATATGAGCTGGAACAATCAGATGCGGTGCTCAGTGCTACACGGCTGCTAGTTCTTATTTCTTTCTCTGCCTGCAAGGTGTTCTTCCCTCCTTTCTAAGGTCCTCAGCATGCAGAGACTGCCTCCTGTACTGCGCACGGCTGCTCCCGGATCCTGGGCTGAGGCGATGACACTGCTGCGTCCGAACCCCGTTTTGGTGCACTAGAATAAGTGGTCCACTGTACCCTGTTCTTTGATCTCCATGTTGAACTAACTCTCAAAATATTAGACAGCCCTGTCTTAGCCCGCCATCTTTGGACTTCTACGGTGAGGCTTTGATCAATTTTGCCTTCTAGTTTAAACTACTTAACAGCATCATTCAACTTCAATAATACCCCCGACCCAAAAATTATCCGAATCCTCTAGGTGGCCAGGATGAGTTAGTGTAGCCACGAATCACCAAAATTGGATTCACTTTTTTGACACGCCACTCTGGCCCCGAGCCAAAACATTTGAAGTCCCCTTGGCATTCTACTGAAATCAGGCTCCCGAGATGAATTTGAACGGTCCGTTTAATTCCATGATTGACCTTGCCTAAGCGAGCTACAAATGTTTCGGGGTACTACCACTTGTGTTTTAACATCTTCCAATATACTTAGTGTTTATTGTTCTCCCACAAGCCTTTCAACGGTCACCTTGACGGTAGCTGAGATTTGAAGAACCCGCCATGGTCATTGCTAAATACTATAAAGGTCTCCATGAATGTAAACATGGTGCAGATTGCCTTGAGACTCTTCAACTGGCTGCAATTCCATCAGGAATATATCAGTTTGAACTGCTCAGTGTTTGTGCATCAGGGCGGTCTTGCATTGTGCTTAAAACATCGCTAATAAGCCTGTTACAATGCCGGACAAATAAATTACAGTAAATCTCGTAGGAAGAATTTATTTATTGTCTGGCAAGATAAGAAACAAAAAACTCGGAGTCAAACTACCCACTTCATCAAAAAATATATCTTAAACTTCCTCTTCTGCTTTACTTTGAGGCAGTCTCAAATTGTGTTTAAACTATCACCTGTAAGCTGTGTCTTGAGTCCGGTTGAACTTGGCAAGTTGAACTGGTGCAATCAGCCCACAGGCCATGATAAAGGAGCTTTACACTTTTGAATTATCACTCTGAGTTGGCCCAGTCAGATTGCTGTTGTCCTGTTGGCCTGCTTGTGTATGTGTGCAAGTAAGGTATGAGTTCGAACCCCGGTGTAAAATGCCTTTTTGACCCGTTTACACACTGTTTAAACCGCGGTTTGACCGGCCCATTGGTCCGTTAAACATGTTTAGATTAAACATCTGTTTAAACGGCAATTTGCGTCTAGACGCAATTTGTTTAAACAAACGTCATATAGATTCTTCGTTTCCAGCCCTTTGAAAGCTACATATGTTGTTCATTCCCCGCCTTAATGACATTATTGTGTTCCCATTTGTTCTGAATTCGTACGAAACTTCGTCTGGCCTTGCATTGGGCCCCCTTCACCCTCTAAAACGCTCCAAGACATATTATAGTTCCAAAATGAAGAAAATTGTCTAGAATAATAAAGAGCAAGTAAGGAAACTGCGGACACTCCTGAAACGCCTTGGAATGCTTTGAATAGCAATATTATGGTCTTTCAAGCCCAAGAACACGTCCGAGACGCGTCGCAAGGACGACTTACATGGTCAATGTTTGGCTACAGATCAACTGGAGATGGTCAACACGTGAGCAAAGCGGAGTTTGAAATCGGGCAACAGCTAAGCACCCCCGATCAAAAAGCAGATGTCAGATAAGGATATCCTGAGGCACGAATGTTGAAGGGATTATCTACTCTGCCTCTGGGAGACTAGGTCACGGTAAATTTCCAGCATCAATTGTTACTCGAACCAAAGCTTGAATTGTTACTAAATCCTCCCTAGTTCCTCATAAACCGTTGGTCGATATAGTCCCGCCACGCAATTAGGGCCAGCTCCACATTTGGGTTCACTATCCTAATCTTCGCGCTACCACTCTCAGTTTCGCATTTTCGATTCCACCATCCTTTATTCGGACTAGTGTTGCTGGTGTCGGGTTCAGAACCGATTCCGAACCCGAACCGAACCCGAACCGGACCTGAATTGAGGTTCGAAAATTTTTGGAGGACCGGACCGAACTGCGGGTCAGGTTCGGGGTTCGAGATTTTTTGAATTTTACCGGACCTGTGCAAGGGGGGAATACTTGCGTAGCGCACGATGCACTGAGTCGAGTCGAGTCGAGCGCGGCGAGTTGGACCAAGTGGAGTGCGCCGTGGGGCTGTCGAGTCGAGTCGAGCTGGTGGTGAACTTTGTTTACCTAGCAGGAAAGCAGAAAAGAGCCCAAAGTCTTCTCTTTCAAGATCTATTTTCCCCGTCGTGTCGGAAACACTGCTGTTCCAATGACATCATGGCCGACTTGCCTGCTCAAGAAAACCCGACTTTCAATCCATCCAGTACGTCCCGTGGCCGTCGTGGTAGGTGGGAGTCGCAGAACAATTACATTGCTTACTGATAAGCGTCTCAGCGCTGGGCGAACAAGGCCTGACCCTGAATCCATTCATTCTGCCCGAAAATGCTCGTAGTAAGTTGCGGTCTCATCTAGGATGATGAGTTACTTACCAATAAATTGGGGACAGCATGAGCCGATGTTGCAGGGTAGGATAGCCGGCGTGTGGAAATCAAACCACATGCTGGTTCGGCTTTACCCGCTGTTCATTTTGATCATTGGTCCGATCATTATTTGTACTGTAAATAGTGCCACATCGTGCAATCTTACGATCGTACCACCATCTTCACGGCCAGTGTAGGGCAAGCGCCCAGAGGTAGTATCGACACTCCTCGCCCCTTCCATCGGGAACGCCGTCAGTGGGCTTCTAGCCACCAACAATCTCGTTTTATCTTCTTTCTCTGTTGCTCTTATTTCACGGCATTTCTGCACTCTATCGGCAGACTCTTTTCTCTCCATTTTCGCAGTCCACTGCTCGGGACTACATTCTATATTTTACTCCCATCATTCGCTCTACCTCTACCCGGACTACCGACCCAAATCCGAACCTACCAGCCGGGCACATAACCCTGCAACACCGAACATCGCGCTGTGCACTCCAACAAAATTCTGGAGGAACATCTCGTCAATATTCAGTCAGCACCGTCTGCCGAAGGGGCGCAGCGCGCTCCTGGAGATCAGAACGCCCCCACCCCGCTCTGGCCACCCGTGTCCTTCTTGCTCTAGAGGCTAGCTTGCTCGAGATGCGCACTGCCACTCGTTCAGCAATGGCGGCAAGGGCGAGTCGTCGCAACGAATATCGCCACATGCGCGCCCCGTTTCCTCTGCCCCCGCCTCAGCTTTACACCACGCCCCCCGCTATGGCAGGTAGTGCCGGTTGGCGTTGTGATCACCTCACTCCCCTGGAGCATGAGGACCTGTGGGAGGGAGGCCAAGGCCCACCAGACCAGCAGCAACGGAAAGAGCACCACAAATGTGGCATATGCCACTTCGTCAAATCACATCCTGTTTCATATGTTTTTCTTTTACTTCGAAAATAGCGACTCACCAGTTTTCGAAGCTATGTTTGCGACCACAGTCATTGTTATGTTTGCATTCGTCTCTGGTTGGAGTGCAGCTGGAGCTGTCCCGAGTGCATTACACCCATGTATCGTGCGCCGTTCTGCCAGTAGGCTGAAAAGGAATGGATCCGAGAAGTTTATCCTGACTGGCAGGACAAGAGCGTGGTTAATTACAAGTGCGATGGCCTTCTCTTGTGACACCAATAAATTGGTATCGCATAAATCACCCAAATCATCAGGCACCTTCTCATCCTTTGTTCCATAAAACTGTAACAACACAACCACCCTTCGACCTGTACACCGCCATTCGTGACGGATGCTACTGAGACGTCATGCGGCGACATTTTGTCAACAACCAATCAATATTTCACGAAGGTTGTTACAATGTTACGTGAACATTTGACTTCAAAAACATCCCCCGGAGGTCATCAGCTCGTTGTAGCAACGTTGTGATGTGGCTTGTCAAACACGGCATTTAAAAATGCTCGTGGGATTCGATTAATTTTGTTTCCAAAATAAAAATAATCATTAAGGTTGACAGAACCTTAGTCACGAATGGCGGTGTACCGCATTTTCCACCTTTTCCTGCTGCCCAAATTCCATCTGCTGCAACCAAATCCAGTCAAATGTTCCCATGCAATTTCCGAGCCAAGAAACCTTAAAAGGCAACTTCCCCTGCAATAAATTGGGAACAGCCCCAAGGCACAGAGAAAGGCTTCCCATTGGATGGTAGGCGACAAACATCTCATGAATGCAAAAGCACAATTAGCGTGGCAGTGCACGCAGCCCTGACTTCATAAATATTTATTCTGCGCAGCTTCTCTTATTTATTATCTCCATTTTACACAGCCTATTTTACATTCCATGACACTTTTATATTTATTGACGTAGCCCTCTCCATTTTTACATGGCCTTTTCCTTTATGACTTGTGTTATGAGGCTGTAGCCCTACTCCTATATAAATACCCTTAGTCAGCCACTGTACAGAGAGATACTCCCTGAGGATAGTCGAGGACCGAGTCCAATAGACTTTTGATCCCCCAAATATCTCTTTCTGCCTATTCTCCTCCGGTCTTCATAAAGATTGAAACCACCCGAATAGTATCTTCTCTCTCTGAACCGACTCACTTCTTCACTTTCTTAGGTACTCAGGTCCTTGATGGATATTCAGCGGAAGCTTACGTCCAGCATGTACGTTCCTCAGAAAACCGAACCGACTCTTGTGCAGCCTCTGTACTTACATTAACCGGATTGTGTGTGGTCTAACATTGCAATTGAGCACATTCAACTTTGAACCTCACTCAATCACGTATTGTGATTAACAATAGATCTTATCGATATGTGATAGTATTCTATATACACCACCACATCTGGAGCCCACTGCGAGGGGGTTCTATTGTTTTTAACTGGCTCTATTGCGTGTTACAACCTTCACAAACATCCTACCGCTTTACACAACCCACTCTCAGTAACCTTACCCATCACACATCAGACACCATGTCTACACCATCTGTACCTGCTGCTATGCAGCCCTGCAGCCACATTGACATGCCACCTTCGCATTCCAGGCGTGCTCCAAAGAAATTCACTGGTCGCGCACATGACGTTACCAAATTCCTTTCCCACTGTGACAAACTATTTGCCCAGAACAATGTGTTTGATAACCTCGACAAGGTTGAATGCATGGCTGAATACTGCTCATGCAATGTCATCCACATTTTGGAAGGCCAGAAGAACTACTCCACGCCCGACTGGTCTGTCCTGTGCACCAACATGCAGCGCATGTTTGATGCCGACAAGGATGACAAAGTGACCTGCGCAAACTCACCGAGAAATGTCGCAAGATCCCCATCAAAGCATGAGCGGCTGGCGCAAATATCTCCGGCAATTCACCACCATTGCGGGATGGCTTGTCCTGCAGAAGCAGATCGACCAAGCAGACAGTGACCGATACCTTTGGCGTGGAATCCACTCACGCCTTCGGCATATCATTGAAAATCGCCTCCTGGCCCAGGATCCCAAACACGATATGACAATACCATTCACTGAACAAGACATTGTTGGCATTGTAGACGCAAAGTTCAACCAGGTCGCTTTGATGCAGACATTGAATCAGACGAGGAATCTGATGAGGAATCGGAATACGATTCTGAATCTGATGATTCTGATTCTGACTATTCTGACTCGGAAGACGAAATCGAATACAAGAAGAAGAAGAAGTCTAAGAATTCCAAGCCAGTTGAAAAGGCAAAGGTCAAGTGTACACGAGAATCAGTTCCAGTACCAGCCCTAAAGCCTGCCGCCATCACTCCTTCTGCCCCAGATACCTCCAGTGAGGTCGGGGACTTGGTCAAGCAGCTCAGTCGAATGAGTCTAGAAGACCAAGACTACAGCTATCTGTACTACAAAGCCACCCGTCTTGATCCCCTTGTTGCAAAGTGCATCCGAGCACCCAACATCACGGTGAACCATGCCCCTCTTCCTCGAAATAACTTCCGTGACAATTGCTATGTTCCACCTCCTTCAAACCAGTTTGGACAGAATTCAATGGTAACCAAGGTCCACCTCAACAGCCAGGTGACAGAACCTGCTGGGGATGTGGAGACAAAGGTCATGCATTATGGGAATGCCCAACTATGGCTGAGCCCATTAGCAAAGGAGAATTGTGTCGTGGTGACCGTGGACTTGAATGGAAAGATGGAACCATGCTGCGAAGATTTAACCAGCAAGGAGAAACCCTCCATCATGCATATCTTTGCCAGCATGCGGAACATATCACACCTCCTGCACCTGTTGTTCAAAGCAACCTTGCGTATGCAACCATGGCTTCCACGGACTGCAGCCAAGACCCGACTGATGAGGAGCCTATCCTCCCAGTCTTTGTTCAAACCACCACCTCAGACGAGGAACTTGCCAGAATATTTTTGGTCACTGGATCCTCAGACAAAGAGCCTCACCCCGGTCCATACTATGTTCCCAGGGAACTGCACACCCAAATACCCGTGCCCAGGTTAAAAGGACTGGCGCACAACTTGAGGGTATTCCAGACAGTGTCAAAGCCACCCAAAAGGCTGAGGCACAGGTCAAGCAAGAGGCACCAAATGCCCCTCCTATTCACACAGCAGCCAGTTGACCAGATTGAACATCAGGTTGATTTCTCCAGAGAAGACAGCATCATGGAAGATACCAAACTTGTTCAGGACACAGACCATGTCCTCAAGACCGCAAATGCACCACCCAAAATGTTTAAATGTGCTGGCCCCCGCCAGTCAGCAGTTTCTGCATACATTGACCCAAAGGATATCTTGAATCAAGTCTTGAATTCCAAGCTTGATAACCTCAGTCCCGGCCAGCTTCTAGCAGTCTCCCCAGGCGTATCCAATGCCTTTATTGAGGTTCTTAAACTCAAGAACACAGGCTGCACAGTCCCTGCTTTGCACTTCGTTGATTTGGATTCAAAGCCTATCACTGAGGCTTTGCTTACGGTGAATACTCCGGACTCAATTGTCGCCGCAACCTTCATCACACGCGATCGCCAGCGGCTCATTCGATTACAAGTGGTAATCAATGGGAAAATGGTGCTAGCTATTGTTGACACCGGTTCCATGCTCAATGTAGTCTCCCGCGCAGCCTGGAGAGCATACATGTCTCATGTTTCAATGGATATCACCCAGCACATCAATATGGGTGATGCAAACGGTGGACAAGCACAGCTCTGTGGTTATTTGAAAGATGTCTCAATGATCATGGGAGGAGTCGTGTCATGATTCCCACGGACTCGAACCAGGGTTTCCTTTTTTGGAATACCCCGGCCCCTCTCCGGGGTATTCCTCGCACACCATCCCTTCTATTGGTCTTCCCTATTTGGTCCCCACGAGCCTTATTCCCTTTGCACTCTGCCTGCATTCCATTGGGTTATCCTTTCCCTTATAACCCTGACTCTTTTTGAGCCTCAGAAGGCTATCACCACCTCTGGACACATTGGGTTCTTGTTCCCAATAATCCGACCCCTAAAGCGGGGTATTGCTGCTCAATACCCTAACCCCTTTGTGCCTCTGCAGTCCCTGTTTCCCAGGGACTCCTTTCTGTTGACAAGGCATCGACAGGGCAGCCTCCTCTCTCTTGACAGGACCTACTCCTCAGTGTCCTTGTCACTCCTGTGTGTACATGGTGCCCTGGCAACTGACAGTTGCCCTGCCCCAGGACTCCTTTGTGTTCAGTTCCCCTTGATGCTCCATGATGCCTTTAGATTTAGCCTATGATCGAACCCCTGTAGTTACAGTATATAAATGCAGTAGAATCTCCCTGTACCTTAGATTCTACCTCGTCTAATCTCAGGCTTCTATTTGGCTTGATTTCGTTCTGGACCTCTGGTTAATCTCCTCTCGTAAACGACATCTGCTTCACCTTTCTGACCACGCTCCTATCCGCCACCCGGGGCATTCCCAGTCTGCCTTTGGGGAATACATAGGGGCTCAGCAGATACTCGGGTGCCCACTTTGTTGCTGCCAGAACACTCTGAGAGTACGGGGGTATCGACCACTCGCCACTAGCTGCTTATTACTGCTCGCTACTGGCCGCCTGCTGTCACTCGCCGGGTTCCCCACCCTCTTATAGTTCCGTGCACTGGGCACTGGGCTGGCTGGATTACTGCCTCGCCTACCTGTGTGGACTGTCATCCTGACTGGCTCAGCACCCTGTTTGTCCAGGGACTATTGTCTTGTCCTGGACTATCATCTTGTTCGACTGCCAGACTATTATGTTCTCGGGAGGGAGAACACCATTCGTTCAGCAGGATGTCCTGCCATGTACTGGGTTCCTATGCCTTTCTTGGGGTTATATGGGGAGACACCGACTAGCTTCCCAGCAATGCATCTCTGAGTCGTTATTCGAGCGCATGGGCTGTTGAGCTAGATCCCGGTTGGAGGATCACAGATCATGGATTGGGTTGCATCAGGCCGACTAGAGAGTCTTCGCTGACATGTCGAAACAACAGCCAGCTTCTGGGTTGGGGACAAAGTCCCATTTGAAGTTCTCCTAGGACACCCTTGGCAACACGGAAACTATGTCTCCATTGAGGAAAGACGCGATGGCACCTACCTCGTCTTCAAGGATCCAGATTTGTGCGAGAACCATTATGACCTCCTTGTGGACGACGGTGAAGACACCATGGACCCATCAGCCAATATTGTAGAAATTCCTGCCATCTACATGCCTGGTGCATTCATGATGCAAGTGGTTGATTCACCTGAGAGCCTGAGTACATTCTCTGAAGATAATGACTCAGGTCCATCAATTGAACCACTGAGCTCTCAATCTGAAGGAAGTCCCGATGTTGTTCTATTTGAGGGCTTCAACCGTTCTAATCAGACAAAGCTCGAGATTGCAATTTTCGCGGATGATACCTCGGATTCAGACTCGGACTCCATGCCAGAACTCGAATCCATTCCACCCTCTCCTTCGTCATATGCCATTCACCCACCTCACCTTGAACGGCCACCTACTGTTTATGCTCACAAGAGTCCAATTTGCCCCACCTGTGAAATTCTGATCCACTCCGGACTGTTTGAAAATGTACAGGATTGGCGCACTGAACTTTGCGACTTCAGCTTGAATGCAAAGTACTTGCTGAAAAGTATTGCGGGCTGGGTGCAAAATTGCGAGCTTTAGGACATCACAATCCACACCTTTTACACGTCGTTTCTCTTCCTTGAAGACTGGGAAATAATTGAATACCCACTGGAAGTCCCACATGCAACATACATCCCATTATTGGCTGTAAACCTACTCCAATTCTTGGTTCTTTATTCCTGCCCCCAGCTCAGCACCAGAGCAGCAAGGAGCATAATGCAAGGCTTTTAATTATGCACCCAGAACTCATCTGGCTGGGCACTTACTTCCGTCTTACGCCCCGAGCATTTGTGGAGTGAATCGAGGCACTGCTTGATAGGCATCGGCATTCAATTATATCACCATTTGCCGCCGGTCCCACTTTAGGAACCACCGAGATCAGCTTATCACTGGAAGATCAAAGCAGTGTCGGCAAGTTTGACCTACGCCACATCGGGACTAACCCGAATTGCTTCCTCAATTCCATCCGAAATCACATCACAGGGTGCCTCTCAGATCACGACATATGGCTCATAACAGTATATCTTCAACTGAGACCTCAATTAATTCCCCACGCCATATATACAGACCAAGATCCCATCCAATTTATTCATTCCCTTCTCTGCCTTGTCCAACACCTCCCAGAATTTTCCCTAGTCTTTACTGGCCATCTACCACCCTCTAACCTGCTCTTCAACTTGTCTTTGGCCCCACTTCTGCCATCAGACATGTCCGATGGGCAGGGCACATTTATCTCTCCTCCTTCTTACACTCATATTTATTCTCTGGGTTCTCCTATCTATGTTCCAGCCTCCTCTCCCAGCAGCACCTCGGCAAATGCGACTGACCTCGAATTGAGATATCCTGATGACTCTCTGACATGCCGGGGTCCCTACAACTCGACCAGTCATTATTGTATGCAGCCGTGTCGTATTGGGGAAAACCTTTCCTTTAACGAAATTAATTCAGATGCTGGCGCGTCTAGGGACCCTCTTACCGGTCCTAGG
The DNA here is from genome assembly GCA_029282285.1 of Mycena rebaudengoi. NCBI lineage: Eukaryota > Fungi > Basidiomycota > Agaricomycetes > Agaricales > Mycenaceae > Mycena > Mycena rebaudengoi. The sequence goes on along the minus strand of JARJCX010000293.1, from coordinate 100,689 downwards.
TCGTCCTCTGGGTCATCTTCACCTCACCTTACTCGCATAAACATTGCAAACCTTGTTCACCCCGATATTCCTGCTGTACCGGTCCGTATTTTGGACCCTTCTCGTCCTACTCGCCTGCTGCCCATCCGTGCGCTTCCTGCGCCTCCTCGCACACCCACACCTGTTCCTCCTCGTGTCGCTAAGAAGCCATCGCCTCTGATGCGTGCCTCGAATGGTATTCGCGAGGGTTGGGCTAGGTGTGGTGGAGCACGAGGTACTGCGTCCTAACGCACCCGCAAGGAAACAGTTGAGGAAGCTCAGCCTGGCTCATCCACTTCTTTGGAACTCCCTGCACCTCCATCTCCACCTTCTTGGCCTGCGGCACTGTCTCCCATTCCCTCTCCTCCTCCGAGGCCCCGCCATTCCCCGCTCTGGGATTGTCCCCATAAAGTCGCATGGGATCGTCTCGAGAAATTTATACAGTGCGCGCAAATGGTGTGCAGCCTTTAGAAGACATATGCCACCACTTTTCCATCCAACAATTCGTGTCTTGCACTTCAAGAGCAGGCAAGGCGCGAGGATAATCGCATCCATTCATTCATTGAAAGGTTCTACAGCGATGACCGCGACACACACCTTTCGAAATTCCTGATTTGATGGCTCGAGAACCAGCACAACTGGGAGACAATTCACCATAAACCCCACACCCATCTCCCAGGCACTGCCCTCCTCTGCCAGTACCCTCGGGGTTTCACAAGTCCCATACACTTTATTGGCTCTCTACAACCTTGGCACTCCGTATTCCGTGCTCGTAACAACACCCAATGTGCAGGCGCTCCTGTGCCTGGCACCCCTCCGGTTCACTTGGAGGTCATCCCCTACTCTCCCAATTACAAACAGATCCCAGAAGACCTCTTTCTTCGATTCATCGCCGTTATCCGCCAGTTGCTGGAATCCGTCTTGAAGTCTGTTCTTGCTCTTTGCGACCAAACAGATGGTGTTTGCGACGCAGTTTTTGTTCGTGCCTATGACGAGGCAGTCTCTGTCAGGGAACAGTACACCAATGGCCATCGCATCCCAGAAACTTGCACCACTATTCATCCCCCAAAGGGCGTTATTTATCTAGGGGACAGAAAAGATGCCGCGCATGGATTTCATCCTCTCCTCCACAAATTCGAAGTTGACTTCCTCTGCCGTGCATCCCTCGAGTTAAAGATTGCGAACCCTAATAGTCGATTCCACGTCCTTCAGTCATGGATTTATGGCTTCCTTGAAATGCCTTGCGTATACAGCTGGGAGTTGTCCGCTCTATTCCTGACGGGCAAGCTAGTGTTATTCCAACCAAAAACCTTTTAACATTGCTACCCCCATCTAAGTACCCATTTTCTGAAGGTAAGTGGGTGAGATTTTTTGGCAGGGGGTAGATAATCCAAAATGGACAAGAGAATGTGCAGGTTTTGGGATCTGCCAACCCGCCGTTCCCACGCTACAGGAATTTCCTTATCGGGCATGTTTCGCCTCTAAGTGGTCTGGCCACCAAAATCTCCCTACTTAGACCCCCCAAAACCACCTCTTCCCGGGTTAGTATCACTTTGAGAACCATATGGGTGGGTTCCCCATATCAAAATACCCCTCTCACTAAGATTTCTACCTCCAAGCCCAAGTATGTGCTCCCCCACAGATAAATCTCCAAATCTGTTGAAATCACGGTTATCCACATACTCCGTGCCCAGTATCTTCACGAACTCAATACCCCTTCCATTCAAACCTTCTCTATGAGGTACCGTAGTAAATGTGCCTATTTTTGAGATCTGTAACACAATATCTTCTCTGCTAGAGCCTGAGATATCACAAATTTTCACCGGCGCAAGGTGGAAACTCGGCTCTTTCCCCAGCGACACGGTGCTTTCCGCGCTTCTAACATAACTTCTCCTGTCATCAGCACATCGTCATCCGTGCTAATTCAGCAAATCCGACCCGCCCGATATTCTCCGATTTCTAACTCTCTAACCATAGGCTCTGCCTCTTCACCACTCTGCAGGTAACCCTCCTAACTTACATCTAACCTCCCTTGGCTGCTCTAACCTCGTCTAACCGCACCTCCCCGCCGCTGCTAACCTGCTCTAACCGGTCCGCAGCCGCTTTCTCACCAGCCTCACCGCTCGCTTCACCGCACTCCGGGCCCGCCCGCTTAGCGCCGTAACCTAACCCTGGAGGCTGGCGCCGTCCACGTCCCGTCCTTCCCGTCCCATCTGCCGACTCTACTAAGGCTCCAACCTTTGGTTTTTTGTGTATGGATCTGGGCACAACAAAAGGAAAAGGTTAGAAAATGTTTTAAAACAGTTTAAAACAGTTGTACACAGTAATTTCCAGGGTACTTCAGAACCAGTGCGTGTGTTGGTTTTCCAGGTGTTGCATCTCTCCAATATTGGTTCATGTCGTCATGCTCCCCTGTCTGAACTGGTTCCGGTTCAAAAACAGCACATCCTGAGCCCACAGCACAAGCTGTCAGCGGACCGTACGGCACATCACTGCGCCATCAGTCAAGAACAATTTCCAGATCTGGAATTGATCCCGCCAGTCGAGAGCTGCACCGTCAGCACCTCCGTATTTCTGGATTGTGAGGATTCTAAAATGCTTCAGATATACTTGCATTGCAAGTTTTCTCCAGATTTTTACTAGAAAGTCCTCTGGAGGTCATTCAATTCTTCAAACTGTATAAACCTTGCACAAACGGTTTGTGAACCGTTTGAACCCACCGGCACAATAAAAGGAAATGGAAACGGTTTAAACCGTGTAAAAACGTTTGTACACGGAAAAGGTTGTAGCCTTAGACTCTACCCGCCCTGTCAAGCTTCACTTACCAACGTCTCCTCCATCAGGAAATTGTCACGTAGCGGATCAGCCAGTATCTGGCCGGATGATGCGACGTCAGCCTCATCAGATCAAATACTGCTGGTGAGGCGCTGGTGCGCGCTGGTGCGCGCTGATGACTGCCAGATCGTCGTGGGCGAATTTTGCCAGCGCTGACCAACCCTTCATCAGACTGGTGAACTTCAGGGAAATTACGCCATATCCCCCCGCTATTGCTCCCTCCCTGGCGGGCTCTAATTCATATAATGCAATAGATAAAGAATAGATGAATTAAACGACGTAAGAGACATGGAATCTACGTAGAGAATATAAAACAGGTCAGGTCCTCAACCCACCGATGGTACTCAAGACCGCCATAAATTAAACCGATCCAAGAGTGCCTTGTCATTTGCAGCCCGCAGTGAGCCCAGAGAAATTGAGGTCTGTTAGAATGACCGTCTCGAAGTCACCCGGGAATTTAGATAGCAGAAGACCCTCGCAAACGCGCGAGGAAATCGATTAAAGGCTAAGAGTATTTATACAAAATGCGGCGGAATGTCTGCTCAAGCCCGCCAGAAGAAGCATGAGAAATGAATAGAACTTCACGGAATGGGGGCCTCGGAACCGAAGTGGAAGCCGGGGTTGTTAGGCTGCGCGCGAGCGCGGACTCGATATTCCAACAAGGTCAGGGAAGACTAGAGCACGGAAGAGACCTTGAGAGGAAGCTTGAGGACATGGAAGGGGTGCTGGAGGGCTTGAGACTTACGGAGAGAAAGGTTGAGGGCTTTGAAGCGAAGACTGAGGGCCTTAAAGAGAACCTTGAGGACACCATTGAAGACGCAGCTTGGGAGATTTGACGTTTCGCGAGACTCGCGAGGTTTCCGATCTTGTCTTGTTCCGAGATAACCTTGACGCGAGGCACGAGCGGCTTAAGGTTATCGTAGGATAAGTAAAGTAGCTGGAGATTTTATGTAGCGTGACGCGATCGTGACTTCGTCACATTCCCGCTTCGAGATCGCGTCCATCGCGTACGCAAAATCTCTCTTTTCTTCGCTGCCTAGCAGACGTCCTCTTTACTTCATCCGTAGAGGATACCGTTTCTATGCTCTATCCGCGACTCTTAAGAGTCTCCTCGCCCCTTCTGCCAAATTTCTGGCAACGATACGCATTAGACGCCTCACGCGCTTTCCGCCTCACCGTGCCACTGCCAGTGCCGTCCTAACACGCGCCAAAACGCTGGGAGAGGCTAATTTATGATAATTCGTAAGCACAACACGCGCTTTTGTGTCTCTTCCGCCTCTTTCTCTCTTTCGTACGAATATTTTCCCCCGTATTTCGTTCTTTTCTTTGGACTCGAGCTCCAGCGGAACGATGCGCGAACCTGTAGCCATCCCGAGGGACATTTCGAGCCGTTGGCCCCTCCGTTTCTGATTTCTTTTATCTACGTGCCTTGTGCGCATATATCCACCTTCTACGCCTTGGTTCCGGCGACACGCACGCGTTACGAGTCGTGCCGGGGACTACGCCTCCGCTGCTCGAGCGCATACTGTGCACCACACGCATGACGGTTCCGCCGTGCCCCCCTTGGTGGCGTCCTTTTTGTATGATGGAACCCCTTCGCCTCGCCGCCTTGCCGGCGCTTCAAGCACCCATCGTGTGCAGCCTGTTGGCGTCGCTCCCACTCGCCCGCAGGTTGTCGACTGCTCCGCCGTTGGTGCACCTGGCAGCACGGCCGTTTGTGTATTCGCCATTGCTTATTGGCTTGTTTGTTGTGGAGCGCCACCCTAGCGCCACGCGCCAGTTTTCTCCCCGAATTTACCCGTCGTTTCCTTTCGCGTCACACGCCGTTGATTTTACCTTACCATTTATACATTGCTCCTTCGCTCTTCGTTACCCCCGCGCCTCGAGAATTGCACTATCGTGCAGCGCACCAGGCATCAGCGCCCGCGCATGCCTATTTCCAATCTTGCACTCATCTGTGCTCATTCCTAGCAGCAGCGGCGCCATACGATCGCCCTCCCATGGCGTCGAGGCGGCCCCCGAACAACGGTTCTCGCTTACCAGGTCGTACTTTGCGACACCTGGATTCGCTACGAAGACGCGCTTTATTGCCGCTTCTCGCTACCGGGTCGTACCCGCGTGCTGCCCGCATGTGCTTTGAGGTCACCTTTGGGCCTGTTGTCGCCGTTTCACGCCCGACGGCGTCGTTTTCGCCTCGCCCTCGTTACAGTCTCTTCACATTTGTTGACGCTACTCGAGTTTCATGAGCCTACACCCTCTCCTCCACCAGATGGTACTCGTTTCATGCCCGATGGTACTCTTTCACGCCTGTGGAAGCCAATGGGGGTATGACGGAGTCCTTTTCACCTCCGTATATATGTATGCGGCCTTGGGCCTGATGGTATCGCTTCACGCCTGCTCCGCGCCCGTCACCGTCGCTGCATCTCGTGAGACCGTTTTCATGTCGATGCGCCCAAGCTCGCCCGCTCCTACTTTAGCGTCCGTACGCGCTCGCCTCCGCCCCCCGCTACAGCGCCCGTGCGTGCTCGCTTCCGCATCCGCCTCCGCCTCCGCCACGGCGCCCGTGCGCGCTCGCCTCCGCATCCGCCTCCGCCTCCGCCACAGCGCCCGTGCGCGCTCGCCTCCGCCCCCCGCCACAGCGCCCGTGCGCTCGCCCCCGCCCCCGCCACAGCGTCCGTGCGCTCGCCTTCGCCCCCGCCCCCGCTTCCGCCACAGCGCCCGTGCGCGCTCGCCTCCGCCCCCGCCACAGCGTCCGTGCGCGCTCGCCTCCGCCCCCGCCACAGCGTCCGTGCGCTCGCCTCCGCCCCCGCCACGGCGCCCGTGCGCTCGCCTCCGCTCCCGCTACACCGCCCGATCGCCCCGCCACCGCATCCGCCACCGCACCCGTTTGTCGCACCATGCCACACCACCGATTGTGCTCGCCCCGCTACAGCGCTCGACTGCACCCGCCGCGCGCTTTTGTTTGCCTCATGTCGCTACATATATATATATGTATCTTTGCGCCATTCCACGCCTCATTATTATTGTCCACTGTACACCGTGCGCTCTCGCTTCTCGCTCCCGCCGCTAGGACCGGTTGTCCTTATGTCCTCTCCTCTGGGACAGCGCGCACGCGTGCTCGTTTGTCGCTACAGCACAAACGTGCGTTGATTCTGATTATAGACTTTCTTACCCTCGCTTCCCGCTACAGCACCCTGTGTTTTTCTTTCTTTCTTTCGGGCTATTGCCTGTGCACATTCCCCTGCACGGGCCCCTGATGCACTCGTTCCCACTACAGTGCCTATATTCCTTATTTCTCACCATTTCGCCCCGCGCGATCTGCGCGCTATTGCAACCTCGAGTGCTCGCTCCTTTTTTCGCGCTTCTCTTTTCCGACGCAGCACTCATGTGCACTCGGTTCCCGCTCCTCAGCCTCCTGTGCCCGCTTTGCGGCTACGGTGTCTGATATTTTGATTTCCACGTTCCCATTTCTCATGCGAGCCTCACGTCTTTTCCCTTTTAAGTCTTGATCTCCTCTTGGCACAGCGCACCGCGTGCTCGATGCCCGCTACAGTGCCTTAGCGCGCTTCTTTTTTCTCGCACTGGTTTCTTGCTGCAGCGCCCGCTTGCGCTCGTCTTCCCCCACGCGCTTTCGCTCCCGACTCATGTCCTATAATGCGCCGCCCGACCGTACTTGATCCTACAGTGCCGTCGTGGGTTCGTTTTGGCCACTGCGCCTGTACGTGTCCTTTCCTTCGCTTCCTTCGGTCTCGCGCACTTTCGAGTGTGCGCCCGCTACCGATTATTTGTTCTCGATCTGCTATATTCCGCCGCTCGACCGTACTTGAGCCTACAGCGTTGTCGTGGGCTCGTCCTGGCCACTACGCATTTTTCGCGCCTTTAAGCGCTCCTCTCCGTTCCCATGTAGCGCACTTGTGTGCTCGGTTCCCGTGCCTGTGCCCGCCTTGCTGCTGCGATGCTTGATAGTTTCGTTCCCGTTCCCGCTTCTCATCCGTCTTCCCCCATCCAAGTCATGATTCCCCGCTAGCACAGTGCATTGTGTGCCTGTCGCCCGCTACAGCGCTTGCGCCCTTTCTTTTGCCGCACTATTTTTTATTTTTTATTTTTATTTTTATTTCGCTGCAGCGCCCGTGTGCGCTCGTTTCTTCCGCGTGCTTTCGCTCCGCCTTAAAACCCGCCGCTGGTCCGGCCTTGCGGTCTCGTGCACCTTCGAGCGCGCGCTCGCTACCGTCTTCCTCGTTACCAATCTGCTCCTGTGCTTGCATGTGCGCTCCGGCGTACGGTTGTGCCTGCTACCAGCCTACCACACCCGCTTCTGCTATAGGGTCGTGTGTACTCATCGAATTATTTATTTTTTCCTTGTCCGCCCCCGCCACACAACTGCGTCCCGTTGCAACGAAATAAGCCTGGTTATCAGACCCCAGAGAGGCCTGAATCATCGTACAGGACTTTCCTCGACCCCCAATTCATTTTTTTTAGTGTTCCTGTGAAAAGAATCCATTCTTACTCGAAGAAGACATGATGAAATATTGCTACGACGGAAAGGCAATCATTATTTCTGCTACAGGCAGCAATTGAGCAAAATCTCGACCAGAAAAAATGGTCAAGTTCTAATTTCTCTCCCTAAAAATACTTGTTTACACAAGTCTTACTATCTGGGAGATTTATGCAGAGATTGCTTCCCCATGCATCCGCAATTCGCGAAATCGTCGAGTTTCAGGGGGATCATTCCACATTGGGTACATCGATCACGTCAATCAGTGGCTGTACTGCTCATCCACGCAGGAGGCTCTTCTGGCCTAGTCCTCAGACATAGCACACCGCTCACACTGAAGTATTCAAGCTTGACCCCTTCCTGTCCCATTCCTACTGCATAGTGCAGAAGTCATGAGCTCGAGCTGCAAACGGGCCGTAATGGATGCAGCCAACAATTGAATGAAAAGGGTGTATTATGTCTCTGTTTGACTGTATTTCGTTTCATTACCCAGTACACTGTATCATACATATGGACTGCGTATCCTCCAATATTTTTGCTATTTTGGAGCAAATTTCGGAATTCTGGTCGTCATTGTCGCCAACGACGTCGGCGACATCTGATCGTCATTGATCGCAGCGTCAAGATATTTGGATCACTAACCGTCGCATCCATCAAATGGATCCATGGCAACACTCTAGCCGACCCATCAATTAGAGCGAGGCGAGGACATGCACTGCCTGCTCACTAAAAGGGGAAGAGGAGAAGGCTATTGGGAACCGCGCCAGCCGTGGATGGCTGGAGTCGTGGCGTTACGGTGCAATTTCCCTGGCTAGCGCCGTGACGTGAGACTAATGGCTAGTGACACAGGTGGCCCATGTACGCCTCGTCTACGGCCTAGGCTCTTGCTATTTCTTCCGGCCGTCGCCTCACCCCGCCGTTCTCCGCCCCCGTTCTTTTTCAAGCCCTTTCCAATGCCCCGAATGAGGAACGACGAGAAGTGTGGAAGTGGAACTCGGCTAACTTAAGCGAGTTCCACTGCACGTGAGTGAGTTCCACCTAGGATGCATCAATAGTGGAACTCACTTACTCGCAGTGGAACTCGCTTAAGTTAGCCGAGTTCCACTCCTGTCCGATCAATTAATCAAGACTGCGGGTATTCCCGGCATCACACTAATGGCTGTGTGGGCGCATCAGATCCCGCCTCATGGCCGGATAGAGATAACAAACATTCGCGCCGTCTGCCACATTTGCGGTTCACCTCGGCAACGGCGGTACTTGGCTGCCGATGCCCAAATTTTCTCAGCACACTCGCCATCAGGTGATTTCCTTTTATGGATTCTTACTTACTGTGACAGCGATGCGTCACACGGTTCAGTGCGAGTAAGCACACTTCAAGTGTCCTGACTCAGGGCTCTGACTCTGTATGACTCCCAAGCACACAGTGTATAAAGAGGAGTACATCTTACTTCTCCCAATCTACTACAGCTGACGGGATCAACTGAAAGTTGAATTCATTTATTCCCCAATCCACGGTAAGTTGAATTACCAATCACCACATAACGACATTACTGTGGGAGAAGTTGAATTCTCCCTTCAAGAATCAACCTTCAGTACATGCACGAAAGGCTATGCTTCACGAGCACTGTATCTACTTAGCTCCCGTTCTGGAAATTGTGGAGCAGCTCACCTGGCACATAGTCCCCTCTTTGCTGGTCTTGAAACTGCTGCATCAGCAGCACGGGTGGACTGGGTACGCTGGCGTTTCCCGGAAATAATATTCCGCTCATTGAGATCAAGATCAATATCTCGGGGTGCAATTGTGTGATCTGGACCGCCATTGACAAGATTGTTGACCGGTTCCTCAAGCTCTGCAGGAGAGGGGGAGAGAGAGGGAGCCAAAGAAGGAGTGGGAAGTGGTGGTAGCTCTTGGGAGGCCCTCGAACCACTCTGGTTGAGCTGTGAAACATCTGTTCAGCATTCAACTTCTCCTACATGGAAAGACAACGTACAATGTCTATGGGTGGCGCAATATATTCAAGCCCGGTGTCGTTGGCTCTAGAGAGCTCAATACTTGAAAACCCACGATCATTTTGAAATTCTTGTGGCCCGAAATTGGACCCGGAGTCAGGGAACAGTGTACTGAAAGAGTCTGAATTTAAGTTGGCCAGAAATTCGTCAAAAAACTGTGGATTCAAGTCTGTGAGGGTGGTGTTAACTGGAATATCTTGACTCTCTGGAGAATGGTTGTTGAGAGCAGGTGAGATCGAATCGAAATTTAGAATGGAGTCTGGGAATCAGTTAGGCAACAGAGTGACGCAGTCATTGACTGACTTACGTCCAAAGGTAGTATACAGTTCTGTTTGATTTACTGTGCTGCAATTTTCTGCAGGGATAAATGTGTTCAAGGTGTTGACATGATCGACATCTAGGGCTAGGTAAGACGAAGTATCTAGTATTTAAATAAAATACAACTCACAGATTTGGTCGCCAGCACCAGCCGGATCATGAACTGTAGCAACATGAGTTGTTCCCAATTCTGGCTCCCAAAAAGATCCCCTTCAGATCCCAGGGATTCAACGTCGTCTGTGAGATAGTAAATTAATGATGAGTTGCAACATCATGGCAAGGACTTACAATGAGGTCCAGAGGTACTTGCACCTGTGTCGATAGGACCGAGGTCAACAGTAGGAGGTGAAGATGTACCATCGCCGGAAGGACGTTCACTTGGGCGTCGACCCTTGAGACGAGCACCGGCTAATCCACCCTTCCTGAGCTGTTCAAGGTCCTTGATAATCTCCGCACGGCGGATGTTCCACTCGCGTCGCAGCGACTTCTCGTCGTCAACATCCCTTCGAATGGCAATAACATGCTCTTTGAGATCGGAGCGGTGCCTATCGAGTTTCATCTGCTCCTGCACGGATTTTATTTCAGCCTCGAGCGTTTTCTGTCGCTCCAGAGATGCTTTGTTGTCTTCCGCAATGGCGTCACGCTCTGCCTTGAGGGTTTCATAACTGGTAATTTGATCATTACGGTCCGCTGCCTTACGGGCTGCCCGTATCTTGCGCTGGGCAGCGAGCTTTTCGCGTTCAGCATTGCCGTTCCAACGTTTCTGAATCATACCATCACGCTCAAGGAGAATAAGATCCTGGGCTTTGATATTGTCGCATTCTTGGGACCTGCTACAAAGTTAAGAATGAAATAAAGGGAGGCAAACACTAACTTCAGAATTGCGGTAAGCAGTGGCATGTGAATGCCAGTCTCCGCGTTGCGAGCTGCATGTGCCGATTCAACGTAGTTTGAGTGATTAGGAGTGATATCCCAATCCTCCCCCGAAATTTGAGAGAGAAACTTGTTGATAGAGGGGAGTATCCATGGATTTGCGACCTTGTGTGCGTACCAATCTTACAATATTTAATATAATGACACATGAGGGTTGAACGCAGTCTCACTCACTTTTGATCTCTGGGTCAGCTTGAGCACTGCAAAACTCATGCCATTCATCAATTTCTTCCTGCGTGTCTAAACCCATGACCGACTTCAGTCGCACGATGACTGGTTTTGGAATGTGTTGTGGGAGCTCATCAATGTGCCTTTATGATAGCATGTAAGAAACACGACTTTCAAACAGAAGGAAGTTTGAATACCGCTCAAAATGAAGACAACAGGTTTTAAGGCACTTGGAGAGAAGCTTGACTGGATTACTGGTCCATATTTGACTCACTTCAGGGTTGTTGTATGTGGCAAGAAATGCACCGAAGCCGAGAGCTTGAGGAACTTCACCATCCAGCATTACGGTCCGGCACCTTGCATCTGGGTAAAACGGAGCGAGTTTGAACTGTTCACCCGTGACATGATGGATTGCATCAAAGAACTCGGTGAAGAGCTGGGCGAAAGCCTGTGTGTTTTTGGAATCACAAAACAAGCTGGCAAGCGTATAACCTGTGCAATCAATGATCAAAAAAGATACCAACAGCGAATGAGAAACAAAACTGGGGTGTGTGAAAAATTTAACACACCTCGTTTCGTATGAACCTATCCACTGACATAAAACTGCTGTCAGCCTTCTTCAGGAGGTGACATGAGCCTGAAAGGTCAAGCAAAATGGCAGTGGGAGTACGGGGCACATCAAATGTCGGTGGAACCGTTGTGAAGTAGAGAAGATTGTCGACTTTGAGCTGGCGAGTGATCTTGATCCGGAGACCTTTCGAAACAAGAGCATTGGCCGAGGTCTGGGTAGACGGAACAATTGAAGGTGAGTTATCGGCAGTTAGAGGGATCTGCGCCAGACAAGGAGAGTCTGAATCAGCATCTGGCTGGACCGGGACAGAATTGTGCTCCAAATCTGAGCTGTAATTTGCATCAACAGCCATGGTACTCGGTAGCCAGGAGGCCACATCAGATTCATGGAAGGAAACCGGGGAGCTGGCACGGGAGGAAGGTGGGAAGGCATGCATATCAGATCCATGGAAGGAAACCGGCGAGCTGGCTCGTGAAGACACAACGAATGAGACTCGACTACTGGCACGAGAAGGTGCACGAGAGCTGATTGAAGTAGATTCCTTGGGAAAAGTGCGAGGTTCTGACCAAGAATCCATGTACGCTTGGAAAGCAAGGGGATTGATCCAAGCATCGAGATTTTCCAAACTAAAAAACGGATGAGTTTGATATTTCTCGGTTAGAATCTTTTGTTTCAAGGTCAATGGTATATATTGGTGATCCACAGGCTATGGCTTACCAGGCTCCGATAGGCTTTGAGGTCTTTGGTAGATACAGCCTCAGGATTCCAACTGACAGTGGATTCCACGGAGTCATCCTGTAACACATATAGTTGATACCCCAACGAAGTCATCCAGGACGGTGCATTTTCCACCGAGAAAAAAGGGTCATGGGCAGGATTTCCGAGAGCCACTGTGAATGCCCGGATGTCAATAGCAGACAATTAATAGTTGGACTAGAATTGAATGGAATAAAAACAAACAAAGTTGCGGTAGTACTTGATCTCAGCCAATGAAAGCTCAGCAGCCTGGAGAAACATGCTGGTAGCGGGTTGGATGAAAGAGCAGCAATTTTCAACGTCTTTTGAAGATGATAGAGAGAAAGAGAAAGAATATGAATTTAATGAGGAATGCGAAATATTATGAGGCTTTTATACTACAAAAAGCATTTTTCTGAGTAATTATCTGAGTAAGACAATTAACGGCAAGAAAATTTGCCGGTTCGGGCATCGGTAGCCAAGTACGGCCGTTACCGAGGCGAACCGCAAATGTGGCAGACAGCGCGAATGCTTGTTATCTCTATCCGGCCATGAGGCGGGATCTGATGCGCCCACACAGCCATTAGTGTGATGCCCGGAACACCCGCAGTCTGATGTGATTGATTGATCGGACAGGAAGTGTGGAAGTGGTACTCGGCTAATTTAAGCGAGTTCCATTGCGCGCAAGTGAGTTCCACCTAGGATGCATCAATGGTGGAACTCACTTACGCCTACTTACGCCCAGTGGAACTCGCTTAAGTTAGCCGAGTTCCACTTCCACACTTCTCGTATATATAGTGATGCCCGTGGCCCGGCCTCAGGCCGTGAAGCCCGCCAGGCCGGGCCCGCTCAGGCCCGAGCCAGGCCGGGCCCGATGCACGGCTTCTGACGGCCCAGGGCTCGGGCTTGAGATTTTTGAGGCCCGAGCCAGGCCGGCGAGCCGCGGCCTCGAACCGTGAGAAATTGTTAATACAATCTCGCGCGTAACCTCTTGTAACATTTCGGAGCTGCCGTAGTTGTTCCAATCACCGCATGTATAGCTCGGAAACTCGGCGGGTCGTTGTAGATTTTGCATCGTCACATCCACAGTGACTATCAAAATCTTTTCTCGACAACTTTGACACTTGCTTCCCAATGGCGAGGCGCGCCTGCCCAGAGAACCTCCTACCCCTCCTCCTTTTAGCACTCAACGCGACCCAAAAGCGAACCTATACCGACAACAACAACTAATGTTTTCAATGAAATGCGAGTATGTTTTATTTCCTTGTTATATGATGCTGTTTTAAATCTAATTCACATCTAATTGTCGCCGATCTGGAGGCCGATGATTTGGAGACGGCGACTGTGGATAGGGCTGAGCGAAAACGAGGTTGGGATCAAGTTGGGATTGGTTTATTGGCGACGATGAGGGTAGCAGGTAACTAGTTAGAAAAAAAACATTTCTTGTACGAATTTGGTAAGCAGGCCGCGGCCTGGGCCCAGGCCGAGCCGGGCCAGGCCCTCATTGCCGGCTCGGGCTCGGGCCTCAGATTCTTGAAGCCCAAGCCCTGCCAGGCCGGGCCCAAGCCGCGGCTTTCAGGCCGGGCCGGGCCGTGGGCATCACTACGTATATACTCGCCCCGAATCATGGGTCTTTCTGCGGCCTGCCTTTCGCAGCTCAAGCACAGCTTAGCACCCGCTCCACGCTCGTTGCCGCTCCTGCTCTCGCCCGCCGTCGCTCCCGCTCCCCGCTCCCCGCTCCCCGCCCCGCGCCCTCTTGCGCTGCCCTCGACCCGCCACGTATCTCAGTCCTTCACGAGGATGACGGCCAAATTCAGCGATCGCTCCCGCTATGTTCGTCCTCCGGCTCTCGAGGTCGCCCGACTCGGAGTCGCTGGGGCAGAACTTTGCCCCCCTCAGCAGCTGCAGCCTCCGTCGCCCCGGCATGCTAACATCACCAAATAACCGCTTCTTGACAGTGACTTCGCCTCCGCTTCTTCAGTACCCCCGTCTTCATCTACCGCTTCCGCAACACACCGCACTCCCTGCCTCGCACATTCAGAGTCCGAATTCCCGCCTCCATACGCACCAGCGGTCCGTCGCCGTATCACCTGAACGTCCGCCTTCTCGTTCCCCCCCTTTCGCCAAACGGCCTCGAACCCCATCCGAACCTTGTTTCGCGCTCCGTGCCTTGCCTGATCGCCACTTCTCGCCCGACCGGAGAAGGACGCAGATCTACAGCTCTAACCTTGGATACGAGCCCGTGTGCTGGATCGTCACACCGCCCTCGTCACGGGCCCTAGGGATCGGCACCGTAACCGTATAATACGGTATACGGGTACGGTTAATACGGGCCCGTAACCGTACCGTAAGGCCCTCCGGTGTACTTTGTACGGTTACGGGTAGTGGCCGTAAGTAGCACCGTATACACCCGTACATATACTGCCGTATACGGCACCCATACAGACCGTAAATTGACCCAAAATGGTACGATTTTTGCGGATATCCTAGTACGAATAAGGTGTGATTAAAGCTATGAACTATGGAGAAAGAATGAATGAAGGTGGCGACGGCATTCTGTGAAACATGAAGTCGAACGCCGTCTCTGACAGCGAGCGGGCGGATGCTTTCATCCACGCACTCCACGTTCCGCGGTCTTCAGCGGACGTTGAAGGACAAGCTCTCTGCACTTCCGGCCGACGCGCCTCCCGAGCTTGTCGAAGGCTTAACGAAAGCTCACCGGAAGCTAAGTGATTATTACTACAAGTATGATAATTCCCCCCTTTTATATTTGGTCCGCCCGTAAGTTTGCTGAATGTTCTATTGGCCAATGATTTACGTCCGGATAGTACTTGATCTGTGCTTCAACTACAAGAAACTCCGAAAAGACTATCTAAACGACGAGGTCCTCTTGCCCTATCTTGACACGCAGAAGCTGGCGCTGCGATCTTATTTCGATAGCAATTATCCGGCGTTGTCTTCAACCACCACCCACTCGACTGCTACCACCTCTGCGCCGACAACTTCCGGTTCTCGCCCTGGCATTATCAATTTTGCTGCCTACGACCAAGGATCGGATGAGGAGGGAGAAGCTGAAGAGCTGGAGCATTATTTTGATGCCCCTCGCGCCCCCGCACAGACCGATCCCGTCCAACGGTGGTATGCTCGGAAATCCGAGTTTCCTCGACTTTACCAGCTAGCGCGCGATATCATGTCAATCCCCGGTAGCCATTATCTTCCCTGATGCATTCAAATTCACTGACACCATGCTCACAGGTTCTGCCGTTGCTGTTGAGCGCGTCTTCTCGGGTGGGAGAGACACCATCTCCTTACGGTGTTCGCGCCTAAAACCGGAAACGATCCGGACACTGATGTTGGTGAAACATCACCTTCGTCTGAAGCGTAAGGGCCTTGAAGACGCCCTGCAGTCCCTCCAACAATCATAGATATTATTTTTATTACTTTGTTTCGAAATATACGGCCGTAACAACCGTAATACACCGTATACGTGACCGTGCCGTGCCGTAGAGGGGCCTGAGAAAAAGTTTACGGTTACGGCTACGGCAAGCCAGTGACCGTAAAGGGCCGTAAAGTATACGGTCGTAACCGTATACGGTACGGTGGGGAACCCTAGTCACGGCTCGAAACCCTTTTTGCTCGCCTCTACCAGCTTCTGGTGCTCATCACGCTTGCGCCCGCCGTGCCCGCCTCTTTCCTCCGACTTAGCCCGTTCTGTGTCGCTTCGCCTTCGCCAACGGTACTTCATACCTTGCCACGATCTTATCCGTTCTCCGCTTCCACCCACCTCAGGCCTGCATCTACTGCCAGCTGCATCCGCTTCTTTGACCCGTCTTGTCGCTTCACGTTTTTTTTCAAGGCATCGTATACGCCTTATTTATTCCTTTCTTCTCCCGCTCCTTCGCTCCCTCCGTGTCCGCCCCCCCCTTCGCCGCTCCGTTGTTCCTCATTCCCCTTATCGCCACACGTACCTTCTTGCATTTCCCACGTCGATGTGCCCTACCTTTCTTGCCCGCCTCCCGCCGCTTACTCACGCTTCAATACATGCTATTCTGGCAATATCAGTTTCGAAAACTGTTCACTCTTGCGCTACGCTCCGTCGCCGCTGCTCCCGTTCTTTCCCTTTCCTCTTCTTCTCCATACCTCCTCTCTCTGCCGAGTCCGCTCCGCCCGCTCCTTTCGTCCGCCTTTAACCTTCGCTCCACCTCTGGTGTGGGGTGGTGGGTTTGCATCTCTCGCATCCCACCTTTGGAGCTGTCGCTCTGGATGGGTTGAGTGGTTTGCTCGTTTGCACCACCACAGCCGAGCTGGCCCTTGCGCTCAGAGCCCGCTTCGGTCTCCCCGCGCGCTGTTGTTTCAGACTCTGCGGTGACGGGTTTCGCCTCGGGCCTTTGGCCAGCATCCCGTCCACCGTCCGCCTCGTCTCGCACAGCGCTAGCGCCCCGGGTGGCGAGCGGCGGAGCCGCGGGCTCTTTCCCCACACTTCGAATCTCTGATTTGCCCGTGTCACTACGGCACTTTCAGAGATACGAAGACGCCTCGATTTCACGTGGGAAAATCGATGCTTTCACTTATCTATTGCAAACACGAAGGGGCCTGGGTGATAGACCTTGAAGGAAGTCGAAGGACATTCCAAACAGTTGCGCCAAAGGTGTGCTCAAGGAAAGGCGTGCTTGAGGAAAGGCGTGCTTGAGGACAACATTTGAGCGTCTTGAGGATGGATTGACGGCCTAGAGGTAAGGGAAGGAATAGTAAGGGTAGCGGAGCGTTTCGATGGCGGGGGGAGGGCAATGGAGACGACCGCGGGCGGGCAAGTGGTGGGGAAGAGAAAGAGGTAACCAACCATCGCCATCAAATGATCAACAAACATGTCGCTGCGCGCGGACCATCCACATGCAATCCCATCAGTCATCAACGATTCGCGTCCCGTCGCCGACCGTGCTGCAACAACTTGAACAAATACTCCGGGGTTGTTTTCGTAAAAGTGAGTTTCTGACTGTATTTTGTGCGTGCGGGCACAGCAGAATTGTATAATTGTATAAAATGTATTGTTACGGGGAGATGCCTGGAGCGCTCGAGCCGAGTTCCCTTGAAGCACAAGTCGATGACACAGCTGCTCTTTCGTAGTCTGTTCTCGAGCAACTGCCAGCGAAGCATGAATTGAATGCAGCAAATAAGATGTCAATTGGTGTTCTGTGAAATAAATACTTTCAAGCAGGTCGGATGTCAGACCGACAGTTAAATTATGATTGCAGACCGGGCCCTATCATTAGTGATGTGCTTGGCTTTGGCCTCAGGCCAAAAAGCCATGGCTTTTTGGCTTTGGTACCAAGGCCAAAGCCAAGCCAAAAGTTTGGCCTGGTATGGCTTTTGGCCTGGCCTGGCCGTCTCTCAGGCCAAAGCCAGGCCAAAAAGCCAAGGCTTTTTGAAGGCCGGTGAACCTAAAAATAAATATCTGCCCCTACCGTACTATTACGATCAAATCGACAGGGGGGGGGGGTGACGCGTGACCCATTTTACCTATTCGACATTTCGGCAGCCATCGAAATTTTGCGTGACACCCCAGAAAATTCGGCATTTGAACCGAAAATTTTACCTTTTTTGCCTTTTTATTATTATTTTATTTAGGCAATTTAGGGCCTGCGTGACCGCTTAGAGGTTCGGCAGAGGCCTGAGTGACGGGTGACCTCGACCAAAGTTCGTGATCGACAGGGGAGTGCGTGATGCGTGACTGCCGATTTGAGCGTAATAGTACGTAATAGTACAGTATCTGTTCAAGTTGCGTCACGACTCACGAACAGGGCAATACACTTAATCAAAGATCTTTTGCACTGGACCATCGACGCGTCGCTGCATGGTCAACTCAGTCTCGGCATCGCCACACGGCGGTGTAGTAGTACCTGTGGGGTTGACGGATATTGATGCACAGCGAACTCATAGTATTTCTTTTTTTCCCTCCGGGTATACTATGGTACTTGTACTTATCCATTTAGTTAAGTTCGGGCACTTGCCATAGTCTCAGGTTTCACCGTGGCCATGTATAAATAAAATTGCACAGCGAATACTCCCTTCTCTATCCATCAAATGGCGCCTCGAGACCAATCTGATCCCAGTCTCATTGTAGAAGGCAGTCATGAGCGCCGTGCAACTGAGAGGTACGCAACATGGCCTCTTCAACGTCTCCTGCAAGGCCTGCCTCACCGAAACAGCGTAAGCTTCTATTCCAAGAAATATGGTGTCGCTGATCTGACTCCACATAGGTGGTTCAGCACATAAACCAGATTCCGTCATAGATGTGGACGGTTCGGATGTGAAGAATGGTAACAGTGTGGATTGTAAGTGCTTCAAATTTTTGCTCTCTTCAATGCCGGAGTTAGTGGAACCTCAAACGTATCGCTGCGACATGGGACGAGGATGAATTAAAAGATGATTCCAAGCTGGGCTGGGATTGTTTTCTAGATAATGCGCCGGATAATGATGAGCCCGATGTTACAATGGAATGATTCCGTGCTTGTTATAGATATCATTTGTATTGTATTCTTTTTCGCATTCGAGCCAAAGCCTGGGCCAAAGCCAAGTCAAGCCAAAGCCATAAGATGTTGGCTTGGCCTGGCATATTTCGGGGCCAAAGCCACTCCAAGCCAGGCCAAAGCCATGGCTTTCAGGCCAAGCCAAAGCCAGAAATTCACTACCTATCATTTTGTGACCGGACTGGCAGGCAACCCACCAGAACCTTGCCATGCTGGGGACGCGTTCATACGCGCTCATCCTATATATTAAGAGACAATGAACACCGCCACCATCAAAAGCACGTGAGAAAGTCACGAGAGAAAGTCACGATGAATTGCGCAATTTCGGACTTACGGCCTTTCGGCCATTTCGGATTGCCGCGTCGGGAACCAACCCCCGTCCGCCGCGAGCGTCAGCGAGCAGCGGGTACGTAAAGCTGGTGATACAGTAAGAGACAGTTTCACAGCCACTTGACAGAAAGTCACATGAAAAAATCATGTGATCCTTTCGGAAACTTCCGCCGCTCGCTGGCGCTCGTGGCGGCCATCTCTGAGTCGCATCGCAGTTTTCACCGCAAGCTTCCGTGCCGAAGGCACGGGTGCTCAATCTTGTGAGGCCTTATTAGATCGTCGTCGGCCGATATCAGCTCATGTCTCCTCATGATCGCCGTCGGGCTATATCTGGCAATTGACAATTTCCTGATGTCCGGCATGCTCGGCACGCACACCCGCCTACTCTGTGTCGAATCTGCTTTAATTCCCTTTGCTCGCGCCCACTCTCGAACACATCTACGCACTCCCGCCTTGTGCCCAACCCCACGCGACGCGTTTATTTGCGCGTGTGTCGCCATCAACGTTGCCGGCACCGAAGCGCTCTCCGACTCCGACTGCCACGTCGACGACCTAAGCCGTGCTCGCCCAGCTCGACGCTGCTCTCGTCTCTTCAAACATACCCTACGCCTACGCGTCGCCTACCTCGTATCTCTGCCCTCCAAGCCCTCGAGTCGCCGACTCGCCACGTCAGCGGCCTATCCTCCATTCTCGACGCGACACCGCCCTTCTCATGCACGCCCTCTATCTATCTTCTTCTGCCTCGCACGCTCCCCCCATACGCACCTGCTGGAGCCTCCACCCTCAAGACGATGTCAAGAAAGAATTAATCCCCCACCAATGCACTACGGCCGCGATGCCACTCAGCACGTAGTGCCTACACTCGGCAACTACCACACCGTGCTTCAGTAGCTTCACTCCAGGTACGCCCACTTTTCTTTTCCCTTGAGCTCAAAGCACGCTGACGCCTTTCTTAATTTCTTCTGCTAGCATTCTCAGACTCGGGCTACGACCGCGCAGACGATACGGGCGCGTTAAACGGCGCAGTTGCAGGTGGATGGGCTCATTCGGGATAGAACCCGGGTGTGTAGCCGTTACTATACTCGCTCCCACCCCAATTCTTCGCCCTGCCAGCTTCCCCTCCCCCTTTCTTTCGACCATTTGTCGTATATCTACTAATGCATCCTGCAGCTCTCTCCGACTGTGCACACACGCCCCGCTCCCCAAGCGAGCCGAGATGGTCCCAGGCCTTGCAGCTGACACTCTGCACGCTGTTCCACCCTTGCGTGCCAATACACTCTCGAAGCCAGAACACCTGCCGCTGTCGGTGCTGCCTTCGGCATGCCCACCCCATCTTGCGCCATCCCGAGCACCCTCTACACGCTTCCCAGACGCTGTGCGACGCTGCGTACAGGACATACCGCCGTGATGCCTGTCGCCGACGCCGACACCTCGTACAGTCCTCCGCACCCGCGGTATTCCCTGTAGCCCCTTCCTCATCGCACCCGCCGCTGTCAACCCCCGCTCTCCTCGCGCTCGACCCTACCTGACCGTTTCCACGCCCTTCCAGTCGCTGCACACCTGATGTACGCGCTGCCACGTCGAGTGCATACGCAGTACCCGCCACGGCCCCATCCTGACTCCCAGCGCCTTCGCATCGACTCTGCACACCGTCCCGCAACCACAACCCGCCTCCACCTCGATGTCGCACCGCCGCACACACGTGCCATTGCTCGCAGTGCGCGGTGCCCCTCAGCATCACCCAGCACGCCATGCGCTCTTCCCACTACGCGTCCGCATACTCCACATGTGCGGGTGGTGTGCAGTGTCCTGTGGGCGACACCGCAGCAAGACAGCTGCCGTACCCTCGCACCGTGCCTCGCCATCGTGTATTCGCCGCTGGCGCGGCGGGGTGGGATTATGGTCTTCCCCACTAACTCGTCCCTCACACTCACTGCGTCTTCATGCCTGTCGCACACCGCTGTACGCTCACCCTCCCTGGAACGTCGCCTTTGCCTCGCACACTCGCACCATCGCAAGCAACGGCTTTCTTCCACGAGGCTTACAGCTCTCGCCTTGCGTGCGGGGACGGACTGCAGGGAGCGTCTTCGACGCATTCCGTGTTCCGTGCCGCATTGCCTGAGTCCGTACTTCTCTTTTCGTACCCGCATTTGCTACATCGACGTCCACGTTCGTATTCTTTTTTCTCTATACTGTAATTTAATTAATTGATTCTTTTTCATATAAAGATATGTACTTCTGTACATGAATACATCCCTTTAAGTTTTCACTCCTTGTAAAGTTAGAGTCCGTTGATTCGACGAGGAAAATTGCAGACCAGGCCATTGCATTATTTTCTTTTTTGTTAACTTTTCTCCTTCATTCATTCCTGTCGCGTCGAATCGATGTCAGATTCTATTCGAGAATGCGTCTGGTCCAACGGGTGAGTACTGCAACCCATTCTCCGTGTGCACCCTTATTTAAAATACATCGGCTTATTTCGGCCAATTAGACGGAACGTCGTCGAGCAAGATCATTTTGTCTTCCATCTTTTGACAGGGGTCGTCAGGCGTGCCCTCCACAATTCATAACTCCATTACCTCTTCCAACCTCCAAGCGTAGTTGTCAGCCAAAATCTGCCAAAATTCACTCATCTTTTCGCGCCATCCATCCCCTTGTTCACCTCTGCAAAGCCCGCCCCCCCTCTTTTCTGAGATTACAAATGACTAACCTAACTCGCTGTAGCAAAACTTGGACCAATCTGTCCTACATGATGTGCTGCATCGTCTTCACACGGAACTGACTGACCTCTCGACAGAGTAGCCTCGCCATATCATTCGCAATGATCAATTTCCTTACTAGCCCACACAACCACCATTTCCACGTAAAGGAGAAAAATATGGCTCCGACTATATATGTGATACTATATATCGGCCTGCGGTGCGGGCTTGCCTCGAATCCTTCGTCCGATCCATTTCTTTCCGTTGAATGCACGGACACGTGCGTTTCAGTTGATTGGATTCCTCTTCATTTACGCATTCAAGCAGAACCATGACTGTCGTGGTTTGCTTGCCAACCATCTCTTTTCCACTCCCTAATGCATCTTTGCACTGAAACTGGCCGGCAGATAGGCATGGTCCGATTCGAATTCAAGTTCTGGTCGAACACGATCTCCTTCGGTTCATAGATCTGCCATGGCCTCAATGGCTTACTCCGAGGTTGGTACATATATCGTATTCCAATTTGCCTCTCCGATTTTAATTGAAATGAACTACGCCGGTCCGTTTAAATTCCGCGTTAGATTGACGGCTTCTTTGATCTATCACAGAAGTGTTGCCCTATTCTTGAACATCAATCTTTGTGGTTATTCTCCGTGCATTCTAATTTCATTGCCTTCGGCGCTGCACCAACCAACCAAAACTCAGCCAGATCCTACTCTCCTCTTTTTTCAGCTCCGAGGCAATGGCCCTGAGTGAACGAGCACTGCAAAGATTCTCGGCACTGTTCAAGATTGAAGGACATTTGTACCATCAGGTTCGTTACGCCCACGCTCAGGTCTTACTCGGAACATGTTCACTATCAACTTCGAATTCTAATAAACCGTAGCTGATAGATTTCCATTTATTGGCACAATTTCAACCTCAGTCATCGTCGGGTTCGTTCTCATACAATTGTCCTTGTAATACACGGCTGATCAGCTCGAGTATCCCCGCTCAGTTTCCCATTCTAGGGTGCCCTATTCTGCCTATTTCTTTAATATTTCTGTAAGCGGATTTATCCGATCCTTGAGCACAAGGCGTTACATTGCCCGGGTGAGGCATCAATTCCAGACGCTACGAAGTTGTTGACAATCCTGTTCTTCAGACCCAATGGCGGATGGCTTGCCCCTGCACACAATAATGAGTGTTATTTTGGAGAATACAGGTAGGTCACCCCTTCGATTCGGGTTCGGATCTTTTTCATTTATTAGTGATCCCACTGAAATCTCCAACCCTCCAAATCCCTGGGATTCCCGGGGAGTGATCCTCACGATTCCACAGAGCAAGTTCTAAACCAACCCCCTTTATCGTTCCTCGCCCTGTCTGTTCGCAAACCTGTGCAGCGCTTCTTGGTACAACTTGCATCATCGTGTCTTCCGGCCTCGAAGTTCCGACGGCCGTCGCCATACCTGATTTCCTTCATTTTGCTTTACTTTTGTTGGATCTTTCATTTTCAACAGTATTCTCCTCCTCTTTCGTTTCACCTACTTGATTCCTCCTTGAATTGGGGTCCATTCGGTTTGGATAGCCGTGTTTATCCCTTTCCTGATTCTTTTCTGCACTTGTGGTCGCTCTCGAAGACTGACGGGTCCTCCTAGGAATATCGGCGACCGAAATTTGGAACTTGGGGCAAACAATGTTTGCACATGCTATAGCAGGTGGAAAAATCTGATTTTCGTACCCACATGTTTCCCCAACTGTTGGGCCAAACTTAAGTATATATTGGTAATATTTAAGTACCCCCCTTCATTCAAATGGGCATGAACGAACATACTTGATTGAAATCGATTTACTTCATCGGTGAGTAAGTTCAGACTGACATTCCTTGAAGAGATTATAATATTCCATACACAATTGGGGCACTCAGCTTCGAATTAGGAAGGAACGTACCTTGAGAGTAGCTTTTAGTCCCATGTTTGTATAATTGCAGTGAATGTCTAGCGAAATAAGTAACCCGACCCAGTTCGAAAACCCGTTTACGGGACCCATGTATGCGGGATGTCCCGTACCGTGACCGTGCTGTACCAACGTGCGCCAAACTCAGTGCCGGTGCGGGTCCGCAACTGTATTTACGTCGACCCGTCAAAATACGGGACGGTTCGATCCTTACCCTTGATGCGGGGTGTCGTCTCTAAGCTGTGTCGCTGTTGAACTTGACAGATGAATTTTACCTGTCGCACCGGACACGTTGACCGGCGTGGATACGACATCTGCTTCCGAAAGTTCTTAACGTCTATTCAGGGACATCCTCCAAGTTTTCGGATTCTCTCTGTGGTGACGACTTGGCTCTGCGCAAAGTATTCTTCCAACACGATTGCAACATGTTTTATCCAACAGTATCGATGCTTTTGCCAACATATTTCATCGTCATAATGGCATGTCAGGGACATACCTGACAGCCGAACATGCAACGAGGCTAGTCGGCGGACACCCCCTATTTGTGCCTTGCGGACCTTCCGGCTATCTGCTGTTCATTTGTATAAATATCGCCGTAAACCATTGTGATGTACCCAGCTTCGCCCAGATTGCGGTCCTTCACTTCTCTTGCTAAGGCATCGATGCTCCTTTCCGGATTCTACGTATCCCAGGCTTGGGCATCCATTACTCCAGACATGAGTCCCCGTGCATGCGGTACCGCCGGGAGTTTATTCTGCACTTCGGGCTCGTGCTGCGCCGGCCTTTATTGTTCCGCTCAGAGTGCAAGTTGTACCACTGGTACATATTCCATTGTTACTCGATTTTCTGACGTTCTATTTAGGTTTGCGTCTCGTGCAGGACCAGCGGAGCCTTCTGCGACGATGCTAACGTCCCCTGTTGTTCAACCGGCGGAACAAACGGAGGACCGCTCTATTGCGCGTCGACCTCAGTAGTGAAATAATCACGTCACATCGATCTGCTCGCTGATTTTCAACCAACAGGTATGCAGGTCCTGCATCCAATTTGGTGCCTTTTGCGATGTTAAAGTCCCCTGTTGCTCCACTGGAGGAACTAATGGTGGTCCACTCTATTGCGCGTCTACTGGAGTAAGGCTCCTTATATTTCTCTAGAGCCTTTCAAAAAAAAAATCAGCCTCCATTGCACGTCCCTGACTGCGATATCAAGGACCTTGAATTAAAATATCCTGTTTTCGGATTCTGAAGGTTAGACATAGGCCCCATGCCTCCACCAAATATGGGACATATCCAATATACCTTTCCAAAAGTAGACATACCCCGTAGTATAGCCAGAATTTGGCTGTGTCGCAGACTGCCGCTAAAACCCCGCACAGCATAGCCCGCCCCACGCCGAAAAACGATAACTTATCCCTCGCTCCCGGCAAAACGGGTGACCTCCCATCGATAGCCCATATATGTGGGTCTATGCTCCCAAAATGTTGGCTCAAGCACACCGGTATTGACCCCTCCACCGTCCAATATCTCATCACGTCCGAAAATCCCTCTGGTTCACCTTCCTTGGTGTATAGCACAATGAAAAAAATTCCTAGGTTCAATATGTTTGCATAGAATTATAGCCCTCGTGATTGTGATCACACTGACCCCCGACATCACTTATTTTGACCCCGCCAAGCCCTTGCCACAGGCTCAGTAAATCAAAGTCACCTACCTACCCTGGCTAGTGCCGTGACATGAGACAACCGGTTAGTGAAACGAGTGCCCATACTGAATGGTTGCGATAATATACGTACACCGGGTTATATATTAGGTCTGTCAATGTGATGGGGAGCTTACACGACCGGTAGGATGTCGCTAGTACTCGAGCCCCAACTGAAATACAACTCACCCAAGCTCCTATCCAGCATACTATCCATTTCATCCCCACTATCGGAGTCGTCCCGGAGCTTATCCACCCAAACCTTTCGCATGCAGTAATCACAGTAGCCCCCTGAGCTAATTTGTATAAGGATCCGATGAACCCCCTTCGATGGCAGCTCCACCGTAAAACTGTTCAAACGGAAGTCGGAACCCCGGTGGCGGTGATTCGGACTGCCGTAACTTTCAGTAGTTTTTACCCTACCGCTGACCGGCTCGTCCCCCGGTTTAAGTTGATGGCTCCAGGACAGAGTGGCATCACCTCAGGACGACCGGTGCCAACGAAGAGAACACCGGATCCGACTATTAGATCCTCCAACTTCATGGAATCCCTAATTGCTGTGAAACCACCGGTGAAGCAGAAGGAGAACTTTAAATTCGATGTTTCTGTACCCCACTCATTCATATGTGCGTTCGTACCCCACGCATTCATATTCTCTTGAAGTAACACCTGTAATTCACTGGCATCAAGGTCGTCGGTTTCGACTGCCATGATCTGAGGGTTTGATCGTGCAAGCTCAGTGAGCTGAAGTAGCCATTGGTTTGGGCACCGTAGGAAGGAAACAATCCTCGGGATGTCTTTGATATTGTCGAAGGACACCGGAGGTTCAAGTGTATCCTTCCAGGCGAAGTCGAAAACCGTGCAACCTCGAGCCACCATGAGCTTGAACAACTCCGGGTTATTGGTGCAATCAGCATCCGGATGTGCCGCAAAAATCGCCTGGGCGACGCCCTCATTGGAGGAGGTGCACGTCCGCCACGTTGCAATTCTGGCTTCTGCCCATTTCTGTTCCAGCTTTAGCCTTGTCTGTGTCAATGTCGGCCCCCACTGATTCAGGATCATGTGTAACAAGTAGACTCGTAACCAGTCTGTAACCAATTGCCGAAAAATGTGGCAAGCACTTTCGGTGGTTACAGACTGGTACAACTCGTTGACAGCGATTGGGCTGTCCCCGGAGTTTGAAATTTTGGCAGGTGCCGCGATCGGCTGCGAAGCGAGCCATCAATAACCATCAATTCTGGTCAAAAGTTGATAGTTCTTTACACTTTCCCAAGCTGGATTAAAAAATAAGTGAAGAGGCAGATTTCGTCATTTTCAAGGTCAAATCGTTCCCATGTGTCCCAAATTTATTCATATCCAAACTGCACCCCAGAACAAGACCCTCGCAAAAGTTTCAAACTCCGCGGTCAGCCCAATCGCTGTCAACGAGTTGTACCAGTCTGTAACCACCGAAGTGCTTGCCACATTTTCGGCTATTTTGTTACAGACTGGTTACGAGTCTATGTAACAAGCTTGAAGTCAACTTGTCGTTGTCATTGATATCCACGATGTCCATCGCCACCGACACCTCAGTCAGGATATCATCTGTAAAGTTATGTGACTGGGTGGAGCCCGCGATTGCGCGGTACTTGACCAATCTGTTGACAAGCGCCTCTTTCCGGGCTGCGCCTACGCGCTCGAGCTCAAGCTGTCGCGCGCACTGGTGGAAAATGTGGTTCGGCGGTTTGGTTTTCACGAACAGGTATTTCTCGAAGAATCCGCACTCAGCCTGCGTCAGGTTTTCCATGGCCACGCTGATCGTGCGGAGACTCGGCTGATTCGGGTCGCGCACGTTCGACTCGGATTCGGACGCCATGAACTCGAGCAAGCGCAGGTCCCATGCTGCATCAAAATCATGCCGCCATTTGGAAGCAAGGAGTTGTAATTTGAGGTATTCCTTGTCGAGATGTGTCAGTGGGGAATGTGCAGTGTCTGATGTGTACTCGAGCTCCGCCGTCAGAAAATCCAAACCCCAGGTGACACGCAGGCAGCGGACACGACCAACTCCTCCGATACGGTCCGCGATTCCTCGGGAATGCTCCGCAATGGCCGCGAACCTCTTTGTTTTTCCAAATTCGTGTTTTGCATGGAGCTTATGAACGCATTTTGCCGTCATGATTCCGCTGTCTTGCACTGTCTCCGAGGTCGCAGAATATATGGGCACCACCCCATCTGAGTTGCCAGCGGAAACGTCCTGGGATGGCAAGTTATGCAACAGGACAAATGTGCTCCGGGAGTCCAGTTCGAGAACTGTTGTGAGGAGAACTTTCTTCCCAGGGCGGATGATCCCATCCCGCGTCTCTTCTGGACAACATGCGAGGGTATAGTAAATGGCGACATGGTTATCGGGTCACTGAATCGCTCCACTGGACCGGTGTATGGGGAAATGTATTCCAAGAACCGACTGTCTGTCAGAATCACGAATGGATCACTGCCGGCGCCTGATATATGTTGTTCATTGGCGTCTACTCCAAGTATTCGTCGCTGGTAATCCTGTGCCGTGGTAACCGTGGGTGCAAGGTCAACGTCAGCTGGCAGTTGCAGCTCCAAGCTGAGACCCGTCTGTTCGTCCCACAGCGGATTAAGTCCCCATAGGTATATGGCCAGAGTACCTTCCCACGAGGCTAAGGGGGAGTGGATTTGGCCGAGAACGCCGGTGACAGCCCCTTGGGGTTCCCCGCTGAATCGCCCAGAGACTTTGATCAAACTTTGATTGTCAGCAGCGGAAATAGCCGAATCACCATGTGACGCAATACCTTGCTTTCGACGCTCATGCCTTCGCTCGCTCAAGAGCTCATAGAGGCTATTATAGACCAAGCAGACGACGAAACAACACTCAAATCATTCTCTATCACTGCACATCGCTTTGTCGTCCCTTCGCAGCGGTTAATCTTCCGATCTGTAATAATTGGACCAGCTCCTGGATTGTACGGGGACTTGCAGACTCGACTAATCGCATCACCACATCTTGCGCTTTACATCCACGAGTTGCAAGTCAATCTTGTAGGCTCCCATGGAGCGGCTGTGGCGTACATTCTCCGCTCGATCCCAAATTTGCGGCGATTGGACTTTCGCTCCAGCGATCTAAGCTGGAACGCCACCACGCACGATGTACACGGCGTGATCGACGCACTGGTGACCCTCATTGCACAGCCGTCCCTGTGTTATCTGGCGATAATCGACGCATGGCAAATTCCTCCCTCGTTCATTTTGTATGCAGTGTCATCCGTATTGTTTTTCTTGATACTCAGGTTCGACCTCGGCGTCGACAAAGCCTCCCCAATCGCCATTCCCGAATTCCCCCATGATTTCCGCGCATCTCTCACCCATCTTGTTGCTGAGAAGGAATACCCTTCGGGAGGCCCTAGACTCGTCGATGTGCTCCTCAGCAGACCAGCGGCTCTAGCCAGTCTCGAGTTCATGGGCCTCGAAATTTTGAAACCGCAGCCCCTTCTTCTCGCCGTTTCCCCGACGCTCCAGTATCTACGAATCGCCGACGGTATACTCATTCACTCCCTGCCCAATCCGAGTCTAAATACTGTGTTTAGATTCTGGATCAGACCTGCCGGATGACTCTCCACAGAACCTCCCGGCCCCCTCTCCACATCTCCGCAAATTGGAACTCACCGTCGTGTTGTTCGATGGCATCGCCATGCCCGCGCACCTCGCTTCTGTTTTCGCGAAAATAGCGGAGGATCTTCCGAGCATGGAAGTCATTGTCCTGCACTGCCACATTACCCAGCACGCTCTCCCCCAGCATACACTTCCCCCATCTGTGCCCTTTCTGCCTTCGGAACTGCACTTTCCCCGACTACGCGAGGTTCAGTGCGTGCTCCGGGATCATCACAAATGGAAACGCCTCCGTACGGCATTGGAAGAGACGATACCTGCACTACGGGGGCTTACCACCTGGCTAACCCACGCTGATACACTGACGGTGCGCCAAACAGCTCCGTTCAAGAGTTGAAGAAGAAAGGGAGAAGAGAATCGCTCAGCGGTGAGACGCTATTTTCCAGCGGTGATCTACCGGTTTATGTACACTCTCCGTTGGATTCCGCAAGGCTTTTCATAACGTCGATGTCTGTTTACATATGAAACCAAGAACCAAATATTTTCCCTAGACGCGCTGTAGGCAAACAACCTTCTTGACTTCGACAATCGTGGCGCGCACCCTCGTATTTCGGACTCTTTTTTGACTTCCACCTCTTCTCTTGGCACCTTACTTGGCACTTCAACAATGGTCAGCTGTAACTTTCTTCAACAATGCAAGTCTGTACTGCGGCTGCGGCGACGGATGAGATACATCTCTGGATATCCGAGGGAGAGTTCTATCTGCTGAACTTCCCTATCGAAAGTATAACATGGAAAAAGTGAAACACGGTGGCGACCATATCCGCGAGCCGTGCTCTGTTAAAATCAGAACGATCATAATTCATCGTAATGCGATCGCCAGCTGTAGGGCAGGGAGAAGGGATGCTTGCGTTCAAGCCAGCGCGATACCAGAACTCCTATAGATATTCCCCCACGAACGGGGGCTCCCCTAGTAATATCTGCTCAAAATTTCGGGAGCATCATATAATAAATTTGTGTGTGTGCTTCCTTTCATTGGATTTCTAACCCCAAAAATAAACGGATGGCCCCCCCCCGCCCCCCCCCCCCCCCCCCCCCCATCCGAAGAACAAGATACATCCGAAGAACAAGATACATAGGTTGGCACTGAATGGAAACAGTACATTGTCCGCCGTGAAAATATGACGGAACTGGGATTGACGCCCGCCAACACATTCCACTCCATGCATAAGTTCTCGGTTCTTTGTGCGTAGAATAGATATGAGTCCCCAGGATGTTGAACTAGAACGTCCAATTCGTTCTCACTGAATCTTGCCTAGCCAACTTAGGTCTGAAAGTGAGGGGGCCCTTGGCCTGTTTCGGCTACATTCAAGAGATACCGCCGGGTGCTGAACCCAGCAATTATGTACAGCACAAGTCGTCTTCGGCAGAGCACGCTTTCCTCTTGAAGACGGCGTCGTCAGTAGGCATGGAACTTCCAGTGTTCTGTGGCAGATCCATCCGCCTTTTCGAGGGTGATCTGGATTATAGGGAAAGGAACATCAGTATATTAAGGGCTCTGAGATTGCGTACCGTTGAATCTGAGGGTGTCAACTCCCAGCCACTCTTCTACACGAGGTCTGTGTTGCGCACTTTAATCTGCGGAAACTGTGTTTGAGCATCGTAAACCATCATTGAACGCGAGACTCACTGTCCAAAGATCATCTCCCGCACGGTCTATGGCCCACGTAGACATGAGCGCTGGATCATCCGAGCCATAGACCTTCTGGGATACACGGGGCATTGCGGCGGCCAAAATACCGGGGGCGCAGAAGTACTCCAAACGGTACTTGTCAGTGCTGAGTTCCTTGACCCACCACTACGAGTGTGTGCATGTTGCAGTGGGAGCTATCCTATGCCACCTCGTATGGGTACGAGACGATGACGCACCATTGGCGTGTAGTTCGTGAGCGTAGCCATCACAAGTGGCGCAGAGTTCCCTGGGGCCTGAATGTATTTGTCCTGGTTGAGGAGAAAGGGCTGGCTGATCTGGAACAGATTTTCTTTGGGGCTGGTGTCGTTCGCAGGGATCAAACGAAAGAATGTGACAAGTATGACGACACGCGTACTGTAACAATTTGTATGGGTGAAACGGTTTTTGGAGCATGACTAAAACCCTAGGTTATTCTTGAAAAAAAATCTGGCTTTCAATTCATTGCTGCGTCAATGGGCTTAGCCATCAGATTTTCCTATGCCTTATTTGGAAACTATTGTTGCCCTCCCTCGAACGCACATTTTGCCCCGCATATGAGGATGAGATTTTTCCAGCATGTATCGCATTTGCAAACATTATTGCTACAACATCCAAATTTTGGTTGCTGATATTCCTAGGCCCACTGTATCAAGACTGGCTGATTTGCTCTGTTTGGTTGCAGCCTCCTGCATGACAAATCAGATCAAAATCGTTCATCCGTTCTTCAGCGCAAGCCACTGGTCTCCAGTCAAGCCAGACCCGCATGTATAGCATAGTAGGAGTCCATTGGTATGTTTTCTGAAATTTGTCGAAAAAAAAAAGGTTCACATGGGTGTGGTTTTGAATTTTGCAACATCGGGAACATCATAGATTCAGCACAGGTGAAATTATTCAATTTTAACTTCGTACAGAAGAAAAGAAGAAAAACTGATTAAGATCAAGGGGCCTGTGGACTGCATGTTGGATAGATTGCCGCCCTGGGAAGTGAGGAT
Organism: Mycena rebaudengoi; assembly: GCA_029282285.1. Lineage (NCBI taxonomy): Eukaryota > Fungi > Basidiomycota > Agaricomycetes > Agaricales > Mycenaceae > Mycena > Mycena rebaudengoi. The sequence goes on along the minus strand of JARJCX010000293.1, from coordinate 69,087 downwards.
GGATGTTGCACGACATACAGTTCCGGGCTCAAAGAGTAGATGCCTAGCAGGAGGTCCTAAAACAGGTAATGGTTGGTAGGTAGGTAGCATCGCACGACACTGTCTGAATAACGAACGCTGATTTCCAGGAATTATCCGGGTAATCACACCAATCTTGTGATTGAAGCCACAGCACTTTCTGATTAGCATCTGATTTTTATCTATGCACGAGAGGATGCCACCGTCACTCGAGCTGAAGTTCGTGTTAAACTTACTTGAAGCGCCCCCATTATCCGTTCTCTTAACGAAATCTCTCGAATGTCATTGTACATGTTTGGTTTCATCTCCATATAGCGATATCTCCTTTTGACTTCCTCTTGCTCTACGCTTTTGCACTGCTCTCAACGACTCATTTCCTTCCTGCGGAAGTCGCCATGATGCATTTCATTTAATCCGTGGAGATCGGAAAACCGTGAATGTCCCTTTTCGAAGGAACAACTGACCCATTTATTGACTTCTGCGCAAGCTCCGGACTACGCAATTTAACTGAAGTGGGCCTTCTATGGTTCAATGACAGCTGCGCAATGCCGTTTTATTTCAAGCGCAGTTTCCGATAGGTGATCTGTTTTGATTATAATAGATTGAGGTTGCGTGAGGTAAAATTTCAGTACTGTCCTACTTCCTTCACCCATGTCTGCGTTCAACATCCTCGATTGCTTCCAGCACAAGGGCGCTCATCGGGTACCCACACAGAATCGAAACGGCGCATATGCAATCTGGCACGTCCATTATTCTGAGTCAGCCGACTCTCTTGCAGGATCCGTCGTTATCGAAAATTAAACGCTCCTCTCAAAAGTAATTGACAGCACCCAACTCCGTGGATTTCTATGACCATTTAGAGAAATTAATCTGTTGTACCGGAGAGGTTCCGCAAATTGTGATGCCCTCAGGTTATAAAAAAATTTGGTAAAAACCTCCCTCAAGTTTGACCTCGGCGACAGGTATGGGCGCTTTCCGATACTAAATGATGTCGTAGCGCCCTTGGCAGCCCGCCGCATCAGTTCAGTTCCTCTGAATCCTGATTATCATCACCTGGACCATCGCGGGTTGAACTTCCATAAATTCCGTACAAATCGAGGCCACTTCTCAGTGACTTCTGTCTGCTCTCCCCATTGAGGTCCAACGTCCCACAACTGGTTTCCTTCAGGCTAAAATTAGAATTGACAGTACTAGACTGTCATTACCACATACGTGATAAGAGGCTTCCACAATTGGCCATACACGTGTTCACCGGCGACAAAAGAAAAAGGCAGTGCTCTTCCATTGTCGTCGACCACATCCCTTCATCTCCTCGAACTTCAAAGAGCTTCAGCAGCTGTCAGGGCTTGACTCTTGATATTATTGGTGTCGAATTACTCTAAACTCTACACAGCCCTTTCCCGAATCCAAAATCATACCCAAGCACAAGTTCTCCTACGAGCAGGTGAAACTACAACTATAAATGTCACTTACACAGAAATTCTCATTTGAAATATAAACACATTCTCTTCCCTCCATGTGCCAGAGCGTAGCGCAGGCATGTCTTGTATGATGTAAAATTATCCTATTGCTCAAGATATTATCCGTTCTCTTAACGAAATCTCTCGAATTCGTTTGTACATGTTTGGGCTTTTCCCCATATGTCTTTCTCCTTTACTTTTTCTCTGCTCGTCCTCTGTCCGTATCTGAATCTCTACAGCTTCTCCTGCTATTTTGGGCCTTGATCTAGCTAAAATGAATCTATTGATTAATATCTATCCCCATCTCCCCGAAATTGTGGCGCCTCGTGTTAAACTAGGCGCTGCGGCGGCTGCGCTGCCTGCGTATTTTCACTCAGACTTCTTTTGCACTGCCATATTGTCCCAAGTCGGCTGGATCTGCGCGCTGATCTGCAGAAATGCTGTTCAAGATCCGGCCGCAGCTTCTTCATTTATATGCAGCATTTGATAACCCTTCGACCCTGTCTCCCCTTTACTTTCTCCCCACATGCTCACATCGTTTCGACAAGTGAACCTCGCTGAATGGTTTCTATGGTTGCTACTTTCCAGTTACTCTCAAATGGCTCACTGACACAATTTTATAGACAAATGGGTGAGCCCACGCCGAATCCCGACATCTTTTGACCAAACCTCCGATGCCTGGTGCGCATTCACTTCACGATTCACGCCGTCATTCCTAATTGATCCAGCAGGAAAAGAGACAGCCCGGCGTCGAACACCGACGAATTTCTCCCCCGCCGTCCCCATCCCTCTGTGCAACGGCAACCTGACGCCTCTTACCCCGCTCCATCACTTCCTCTTGCCTCGCTCACAGCGCTGGACGGCGCTTCTCTGCTCGTCATCTCACAGCTCCATGCCGAGTTATACCCGCAGTCTAGAGTCGCATCCACCCTCTTGGATTCGGTGTCGGACCAACGAGTTATCTATGAATTAAATCAGGTGAGTAAAGCCTTTAGAAAGCACTGGGATTTTCAGACTGATTGCTATTTCCTTTAAATGGATGACTGCAGATGAGCCCAGAATGCAAAGTTAAACTTTACCGTGCCGCTTTCATCGTGAGTTCCCCCACTTACTCTCCATGTCTGTATTCGGTTCCCATGCTCTTCAGCACGTCTGAAATCCCCAACACCGACTATTCAGTACATCGTATTTGTCCCTGTGTGATACACACCCCCACACCCCTGCAGTCGACTTCCATCGATAATCGAATAATCGAACGCTCCTCGCATAACCAATTCAACTCTTTGGAACCGCATCGACTCCTCACCGATGTAATACGTACCAATAATGTGCCATAATCTGTAGCTAATAGTTGCAACTTTACCTTTCATCTTTTTCAATTTTTCGTCGGTCTTAATCTTCTCAAACACACAAAAGTGCGTCTGTCTCATTGATTCATACACATCATGTCTCTCTGCCAAATATAAGTATCACTGACCATAACTCAATGAATGAAGTGAGGAAGCACAATGTCCAGACAGCTGCTCGGATGAGTCAGTCAGGAGTCAGGCTGGATCCAATTCCAGCTTGACACGTTGAAAGGTTCAATTCCTTTAATTTCCAAGCACGATACCAGCTGACCGCCTCCTTTCACTGCGCATAACGCAGCCCGGATCTCGATGTTCTTTCGCACTGCCTCATGAATCATTGACATCTCGTGTTCACGCAGCCTCAATCTAAAATACACTCTTGATTTGTCTGCAGACTATCTCAGACCATGAATCCACATCCAAATCCGAGTTCGCAGATTGCCCAGTGTTAGAAGATCTCACGGCGTACAAACTGATTTCTCCCCCTCGAATTCAATCCCAATCTAAATGTAGAATCATTTGCCGGAGCGAAGCGAAGGCATTTCTTGTGATTTTTATCGAAATTCAGGAATTGTCTTGGCAAACATTGCTAGGGTTCGAGCAAGCTGTATTAATAATGAATTGCGATATGTTTGTCTCTCATTTTTAAGAAAAAAAGGCTGGGAATGACAAGCTTGCGCTAGTACACCGTAAGGCGACCTCGGGCTTTTGTGGGTGTCTGTGGCCCATGAGCAAAGCGCTGAGAGCCGAATAACGTCCCGTAAAGCTTGACAGCTGCCTGGGTGGATGCGATCGTAGATGTATACCGTGGCGGCACTTTTCTCTCATTGCGACGGCATCAGAGATACCCATAGAGCCTGTATAAGTTTACCGGCAGGTCACTCCTGACTTCCGTTTGTGCTTGTCTAATACCTCCCCAGAATGCTAGTCTTTCCTTCCTTCCTCTTTTTAATCGCTCTCCTTTCGCACACATATCAGTATGCAGCTGCTAATCATCCACTTTTCCCTCGGGCAGGGACAGCTCTAATAGGGACAGTCAGAGTAGACGTTTCAGATGTGTTTCACGCAAGGGTTTCGAAAGCGCTTCATGATTTATTAAAGCGTGGGAGAAACCCTTTTAAATCGAAACCCTTTTGAAACGCTGAAGCGCCTCTGGAGGCGCTTCACGGCGCTTCAGAAATGTGCTTCAGAAATTTTATTTTGTTCTTTAAGGCACGCATCCCGTGTTGCTGCCCAAGTATTAGCAAGTAAATAAAAATGATTGTTCTTGACTCTCCTCCTTTGCTCCTCCTCCTCCTCTATTCGTCCTCCATGATATTTATTTATTTGTCAAAGTCCCATTCTTGCTGCCGCCCCAATACAACCTCGTTGTGTAACCGGAACTGGGCAGCCACACATTGATGTAGAACGGTGCGTTGTCGGCGACTAGCACAGTATCGAGCACGCACTCAATTTACCTTGCAAGTATTTCGGCACCTCATCTTATCAATACTTATTTATGAGCCAGAAACACATCTGAAGCGCAATTTGGAAAGGGACGGTCAGACTTCATAAGCGTTTCTCGCACGCTTCTGATGCCAAATTAATTCCAGAAACACATCTGAAGCACCTATTTAAAAATGTCTGAAGCGCATCTGAAACGTCTACTCTGACTGTCCCTAATGCCTGCGAAACGTATCGACGGTCTCTTGGCTCTTACTGCGCGGCAATTCTTTTGTGACCCCGGTTATGGAATCTGTGGTAATGGTATGGACGGTGTTCTCTGGTCATGGCTAAAATCCATCCATTCGACTATATTGATACTTAATTAATATTCCAGGATGCTGCAGTGGTTCATGCTGTACATCGACCGGTACATGTTGCCCTTATGCGCCGGGCACGGGGGCAAGTTTCTGTCCCGGTGAGATAACCGTACCCTCGTCGTCAACAATTTTTCTAACCTAGCGTATTACGAGTAGGTGGTGGATGTTGTGCGCCAGGGCGAGTAGTCATTCTTTCATTCCGTACACCGATGACATGGCCCAGATATATTTAGATCATATTGCGATGGGAATGGCTGCTGTCCGACTGGCAAAGTGTGTTCCGGTGGAGGGGGTACAATCACCTTTGGCGGCGGCGGCGGCGGTGGAGGTGGACCACCGCCCACGACCACAACGCACAAACGGCCACCCACCAGTGAGAAACTTCATTGAATATACCTCCCTTTTTACGATCTAAGTAGCTAACCACACAGCACCACCACCGCCCCCGCCCCCGCCCCCGCTTACCAGTGAGTAATCGTCGTTGAATCCTCCCTCTAGTTATTCACGATTTAAGCAGCTACCCACAAGGTGATCGAACCACCTCTGCCTACCAGCGAGTTGAAATGTGCCTCCCTCTAGTTATTCACGATTGAGCAGCTACCCACAAGGTGACAACCGAGCCTATCGACTCTAGCTCGGACAAGGCTAGCAAGAATCCGACCCCAACTCCAGCCCCATCAGGTTTATCTACCCCTCCCTCTTCGGGCCCCGGGAACCAGAACGTCTGGATAAGCGTCGACGACACTAAGATATCATGGATCGGCGAATGGGTGTCGGTGGGCTCCACCTGCAACGCGACATCGAACGCGAAGCGTTGCAGCGGCGAGAGTAGCCTCGATGCTTCCGGAGGGATGTTATATACTTTCTCCGGTGAGTGGCTGCGGTCCTTCTTTTACCTCTGTGTTTGCTATGGTCTCCGTCATGCTCAATATTTCAAGGGTATTCCATTTCAATGAGCTTCGCATCCAGCAATCTCGTGTACAGCGTCCAAATCAACGAAAAGACTTGGTCATTCTCCGGCTCGACGGGGCTTGAAGCATCCAACTGCGCCTACGACGTCGTGTACCAGGTCGAAGCCAGCACGGCGCAGTTGATTTTGGTGAAAATCGATATCGGATTGAACGCCAAGCGCTCGATTCGCGCACCCGGGTCCCATGGTTTAGAGTTAGAGGAGAGAGCGGACAGTCCGTGACACCTGGATTTGAATGATTTCGTGTAAGCCCATTTTACCGGTACTTTCTAGAAATCTTCGTTCTAATTTAAAACTTCTATCCAGCATTCAAGTAACGGATGCCTCCCCCACCTCTTCAGGAGCACCACGATCCAGATCCAGACCCGGAACGTTTATCGTCAGCGCGGGTCTCACCGTCGTGCTTGGGCTCATATTTTCCCTCCTGTGAAGATAAGACAAATAATATTTATTTCGTTACTGTGATCTATGCAGCTTCTATCCACTCATTTACAAGTACATTTATTTTCATCGAGCTACATTTCTGGTTGAAACTTTCTGCAGAAATTCCTGCTCGGATTTAGGGTTGTTCATTCAGTCAAGAAGAGTATATACCATGTGGTTGTAATAGCGGGAAAATACTATTTTTTGCACTACTAGGAGTATTTCTGAGAGAGTAAACACCATTTTATGGGGGTAATACTGTGTCATCGTTACCAGACATTTGATTCAGAAATGTTCACCACATTGGATGTGCCGAGAAAAAAGCCACCACCGTTTCGAGACGGAATTTGCACTGGCTAGCACGTCTTAAGGTTCACTAATGAAAATTTTCACTGCTGGTTTTTTGTATTCCAGTTTTCACACCTTTGAGAGCCAGGGAAGATTCACCAGTATAGCAATTGCACCGCTTCAAAATTCCGGGGAAAAAAATATCACTGAACATAAGTTCCCCTATCACATCAGAGGGGCTAATGTCAAAGGTGAGTTATTACAGAAATAGCTAGAATCTTAGGTCAGTAGTCGGCATTTCAGCCCTGATAAGCAACGGCACACAGGGCGGACCACCTATATTGCCTCATGAGAGTCAACTTCGTGGCTCCTTGGCGTGTTCAAATAACCGTTATCATCCGCACCACAAACCCATAACCTTACAACCGTATTCGACGATTGCAGCAGGGATCCCAAGCCACTTGGTATGGAGTTATATCCCACGTACATGGGCCCATTCCTGTAGGGACTTTACACCTGAAGTACAGTCCTAATACAACATCATTTGTACATGGAGCGAGTATAGCAGTGAAACTATTCCTCCATGGACCATTGCCTTTCTGGAAGGGTTCCGGGCGTGCGAGCATAATTCAAGCTCCCACAGTTGTCCTGAGAACCAGGAAAGGCTTATGGGACAACGTGGCCAAGGCGGTGCATTTTATTTACGGTAATTCTAAGCAATGAATCTTCACCTCCATGTTCAAGTGGTGAAGGAAAGCATTTTACCTGTAATTAATTATATCTTGAGCATCAGGGTGTGAATTTCTTTGTGAGGCTGGGGTGTGTAGTTCTGCTAGGGATTCCACTGCAATGAATTTTCAAAATACATTTTATTTCGGTGTGAAAGTTTCTGCTAGCTGTACCAAGATGGAGTATATTTTCATCTAAAAGTGCTAACAGGGGTGAAAAATCATTATGACACAGTATTACAGCCATACCATTTCCATCGTTTTTGTGGAAAATTTACCTCCCAGGTAATCAGCTCAAGTTTCACACAGCATTGAAAAATTAAAAGCACAGCCTACAATAACACCTTTAAAAATACACCACTGCTCCAGTCCTGTGAAAAAAGGTAATCCTTACAGCTGCAACACAAATCTTTTTGCACGCCCTCGATGCGCTTCGGAAAAATTCACAACTCAACAAATCACTCTTACTTGCTAGAATTTGGCGCCCATGGATCACAATCAAGCGCTTTGCGATCATTTCCTGATCGGGGGTGCCCTAAAGTACAGAAGGGCGATTCGGGACTTAATTTCACTATCAAACATATCAGCTTAAACTCCGTACACCGGCGCCGAAGGCGCCAGCACCACGCAGTGGGCCCTCGCGGCGAGTGCAAACGCTCCGCATAGCGGGCCATAGCGACGAGCGCCAGGTTCTGCGCCAGCGGTCGGGGTCTAGGGTAGAAAACCTCAGCCGTCGCGGCCGGGAGCCGCAATCAGTCCTTAGAAATCACTGAATTGCCGCTGCGTGCCGAGAATTCGGATTTAGCCGCAAAAAAAGAAATAAAAAGGCCCCGCACCAGCGGAGAAGACCTCACGCCAGCGAAAAAGGCAGCGCTAGAGAAAGGGAGGAACCTTCCCCCAGTCTGCTGAGAACCTGCCGTAGTGATGGAAGAAGGCCGGCAATGCAACTCGATAGTGGGACTCGCCCAAATGATGGTATATATTCCGGCCAGGACGACGCCGTTTAGGTTCCACACCGTCGTCATTGGATGTACCGAGGACTGATACAGCGGAACAGTGACACGCTTGCAGTCTGTCCAAGCACGAGCTGAAACCCAGACAGGTAAGCTTTGGCTCAAGGAAGGAGGGAAGGATGAAAATATGCAAGTGTTTCAACTTGCAGGGGCACCGTTTAGAGCACCCGGTGGCTGATTGGGACGAAGTGTGAGGAAGGAAGGCAGGAACGTAGGTGACGAGTGAGGACGGTACGTGGACTGAGATCGAAGACGAGAGCGAGGGCGAGAGCGAGAACGACTTAAACTGCACGAAAGGGAGGCAAGGTGAAAGTGATTTCTATTGGAAGGACTCTTAGAGTTTTTATACAGGAGTGCGACAAAATGGGATAAAGTAAATGTGAACCGGTGAAGGCGGCGAAGCAAAAAAAAAAACAGGGAAACCAGCGAGGTGAGTCGGGCAGACAGCGAATTGATATGCCAGGGGGTGGCGAAGTGGCGGCAATAGCAGAAAAAAATTAAAAGAGATATAGTTGCGGGAAATCGGGGCTTGAGGCGATGCGAATGTCTATTGATGAGAGCAGCGCGCCTTTCGGAGGTACGGGATGAGCGAGATGGTGGTGGAAGTAAGCGAGAAAGCGTGCATGTTCGTCGGATCAACCCGTTTGACAGTGATTGATCGGATTATAATTAGCACATTACACGCTTAGCGCGCTACCATTCGCGCCTGCATGCTCCCGCACGGCCACTTCATCCGGTGCTCGCCCTCGACCTGCCGCTCACGAAGGGCGGGCGGCGGCTCTCATTCGAGCCCGGCAGCGGAACTATCGCTCCTCGGTAACCTCCTCATCTCCTGGAACATCTGTGTCTAACTGCCAGCTAACTGCCGCACTCATGCTACACCCTCCACCTAACGAGCCTCTACCTCATCTGGGACGGCGCACACACGCCCGCGCACGCCCCGTACGCCTGCAGCACTCCGCCGTGCTTGCGTACCTCACCGACTGCGCGCCTGCGGACCTCGGGGACCCGGCGTTTTGCGTGCTTCACCTGCCGCCGACGACGCACTGCTCGCGCCTCACGTGCGTGGCGTACATCGTGGACCACATGCCCTGTGCGCGAGTGCTCGTGCTTGTCGGGAGGACGGCGCCGGACGAGGGCGTAGTGCGGGTGATACCGGCAGAGCAGGGAGTGGTTTCCGAATCATCACGAGGCGGTCTGAATGGGTGTTCCTGCTCGAGAGCAGCATCTATCAGAGTGAGACCGAAATTGCTAGTGGCAGTGCAAAATGCTTGTTTGGCGTGTTTGTTTGATCGTGCCCCCGTGGGACATCTGTCTGATACCAACATTTGTCGCTCAGAAGTTACGTACTTAGCCAAAGTTTGTGGATAGATACATACACAATAGATTCGGACACGAAATAGGGCTACCGAAAATTGGTTAAAAATGCAGCTATGAGCTCTCCGCGCTAAGTAAAACGCCAACACGAGTACCAATTGCAATCCAAATATGTCCACTTTGCGGCAGAGAAGAATTCAGGAAAAACTTGACCAATATAATTGATTCAAAGCAAATAATAAAACTGCGCCAACTCGGATTAGGCAAGCTTCCCCCAAACTGTAGCCGGGTACCGGCATACAAAATTCTATATTAAAAAATAGGCACGTACACCCGTCGCGTCGAATAGCTGGCTTCTCCCGCCTCGCGTACGGCAGGGGTAACACATTAATTTGCGGTCTGCGCGCGCCAACATGGCGCGTCCAGCATGTGCGCGTGCTGGCTGCGACTCGGCATGCGCTCGTGCTGCGACACCGCACGTGCCCTCGACTTGCATCGTCTACTCACTTTGTGCGGCGATACGCCTCCTCCCGTCATAGTGCTTCTCCCGCCCACACACCCCTTCATCCTCATTCCGTCCCTTCTTTCGATCCCCTTCCATCCCCGCGTCTCGTGTCCACCCACTTATCATAAAATAGTCAGAGCAGAACAAACATACTTTCATGCTTTTTCTTCCAAATCTTGATCACGGTGAGTTGGGGGCATCGACGCATCAACCTCAACCTTCTTCGGAGCTAAGATCCTGCCATCACGCATCGGGTTTTGTGTTCAGATCTTTCTTCCAGATTGCGCTATTTCCCATGTCCTAAAATGCTTGTATACATTGTGGGAGGATGTTTAACAACTTATTTTGGAGTGACAAGTAGATGGCGGATCTGTTTAGGTACTATACCGACCTAGACTGACCCGAATTGAGCTGGGCAGACCCAATCTGACCTACCCAGATGTAGACAGACTTACAAAGAGCATAAACAGACCTAGCTAGACTGTGTCTAGTCACCTAGGCACAGATCTGTGAGTAGGTATGTCCATGGTGCCTAGACTCAACTAAGGCTAGAAGGGGTCGGAATGCAGTGATTGCTCGTTTTCTCCTCGTCTTCATTCCTTCTTGCCTCATACTTTTTTTTATTCCGTCTCATTCTTCTTCCCATCGTTCATTATGGCGCGCTCCTTCATTCTGTGCTCTTTTATTTGATTTTTGGGGTGACAGGCGCGGTGGGACTGACGTTCCTTCCCATCCACCTTCCTCCCCGATACTTTCATTTTGGGATAATGACTTCCTTCCTCAGTGCCGCCAGATCATGGCGCGTTGGGCTTGGGGCTCACTGGCAGACATGCTTCCTCATCTCCTTCCATCCAATTCCCTTCCCCATTTCTTCTCATTTTGATTACTCCGCTGTTTTTCCCCATCCTTTCCTCCCTCAATTTCGTCCCATTGTGAGTCAGTGACTCGCTTCTTTATTCATTTATTTCCGAGCGTGTTGGGGTGTGGGTTCGCTGGCCTGCCTCCTCGTTTATTTCTTCCTATCGATCTTTCCGCATTTTTTCCATCGCTTCCTCCATCAGGGTGAGTTACGCATTTGCGGCGACTCGCGTGCTCCTTTCTTTTTTTATTTTATTGTTTCGTCGTTTTGAGAAGTGGGTTCGCGGGGCTGTGAGACACTGGTGTACGTCCTCGTTTCGTTTCGTTTCCATTCCATCCTTCTCTCATTCCTTCCGTTGATTACTCCACTGCTTCTCCCCCCGGCCGCTTCCTCCCACATTTCTGGCACTTGTCCGCTTGCTCTTTTTCTTTATTTATCGTTTTTTTCGGAGGGTGAGACGGGGCGTGGGTGTGCTGGCGACGAGAGACCGGCGTGCTTCCTCGTTTTTTGCTCCCATTCATTCCCTCCCTCGTTTGTTCGTCCAAAATTTTATTCCTTGCTTCGCTCTTATGCTTCTCCTTCGACGTTATCGCTGGTGCAGCCGAACCAGCAACCGCTCTTAGAAACTTAAAGCGCTTTCACGGGGATATTCACGATGTGCGTTCTATACTATAAATATTAGTGCGGAGGGCAATTTTTGGCCTACTGGCTCGAGTGCACTTCGTCCTAAAACGGCTCAGTCAGGTTTTTGGTTATTTATATTCCTTCTGAATTGCGAGTGGCTTAGGCTTCCCGTCTCTCGACTTCGTTCGTGCTTGAGTAAATATTCAGTTCTTGGGAGGCTTTACAGCCAATATACATTTTTCCCGACAGCTTGGGGGCGTTCTCCGACTCACATATGCCTGCATCCTGTGCGCAATCTGTTGGCGGTCAGGTTTTGGACCGGAACACCGCGGTTCATGGGCTGTGAGGTTCAAATTTGAGCCGGCGTGGTGCGGTTCGAGGGTCGCGGAATTGAGAGAAATTGTGGACTGGTTCGAACCCGTTCGCTCGAGTATGTGTCAAACAGGATGGTGTCCCCCTTCATTTTCTCATTTCTGGCCACATACTCCTATTTCATTTGTGTACTCACTCACCTACATAGGTATGGGCAAAGTCAGCGGCATTATGCGCACAGGCAAGTGCGTAGTTCTCTTCCTCTATTCACCGTGCTTGTTTATTTATTAAGGGTTCTTGTTTGGCTCGCCTTTGCAGTCCCATTGCGTCCATCATGCCTGTCACGCTCCATGCATCTCCTTTTTATTTACAAGATATGCCTTCGCTTCGCTCCGGCACGAGGGCTGTTTCGGGTATATACGTCTTTCGGGCGCATTTGTACAATAATAGTTTATTGAATCTCAGGCATTTTACTCGCACTAATATTTAGCGCTTGGTCAAGTTACAATGACCTTAACGACCAAAAAAATAAAACCCATCCTTCCAACACTTCTCGTAGCCTGAACTTTCGAACAGGGAAACCCGACTGCTCTAAATTGAGTCTGAGTAAATGACCAGTACATAGCACTTACCAGAATAACCGAGTTTTGTAAGAAATCTGGGAGGTAAAACTCGGAGTCCCTTCTCAAGAGTCACTGCAAGGCAGATGAGAGCGAACTCCATCATAAATCTATGGTAAATTGAACATAATAATGCAGAGATAAATTGGCAACCTAATTGCGTTGCTGTAAGAGAAGAGATAGGGACTCTGTTGGTGAAGTTTTTGATATGAGGTATTCCGATCTCACGAATGCTTCTAAACGAATAGGCGACCATGAATCTCGGGCGCAGTCTGGAAACAGAGCTTGAGAAGACAAATCCTTCATTCTGATGGGACCAGTATGTTTCGTGATGGAATGTACATGAGCCAAGGCGGCTGAGCAGAACCAACAGAGGGTTAGAAAGCACGGCTTTGAAGTCAATTTGATGAGGGGTTGTGTCTCGTCTTGCGAGCGCCCAATTGTGCTTGTGCATTTGAAGAGTAAGGGTTGAGGCTTGTGCTTGCAGCATAGTAAGAAAAACAAAACAGTTTGAGTGCAAGGAGGATTTGCACAGGAGAGTGGGCAAATGAGGTGAGGGGATCCCAGAACGCCAAAGTCGATTGAAGGAATGCGAGCCGTTTTATACCGCGGCATGCAAAGCAAGACTACGTGGCCGCAGCATAGCTGCCGTGCGCTGCAGTATTGCGGGAAATGTGGTTATGACTGTGTTGAAGTGCGGCACGGTTGCTTCTGGTCTTGTGTTCAAGGCATGAGGCTTGCACATAATTCTGCGGAATGTCAAACATTCAAAGCCGAGTCACTTTGCCGCAGTTCAAGGTCAGGAGGTATGATCCGGTGGTGTGTTGGCGGAGCTCCGTGGTCATAAATGGAACATAGCTGTAGGCATACTGCGCGCTCGTGGGAGTCGAAAAAGCTGCGAACGAAGGACCAGAGTGGAGGAATAGGAATGGGGATATATAAATGGGGACTGCACAAACATGTACAATCTCATTCGATAGATTTCGTTAAGAGAACGGATAATTTGGAAAAAAAAAAAAAACAGACGCTGTCTCACACCCTAGCTATATGTGTAGGAGTTTCTCTTGAATGCTGGGTTTCTCAGTAGAACAATCCGTTTTCATCCTCCGAGTCTTCCTCCCTCTACCTCTTTCTCAGCCCGTTTTTTCTTTTTCCTCCCTTTGTCGCGGGCGGGGGATTCGACCCATTGGGTTGCTGGTCCTTTCAAATTCTCTCTTATGCTGCACACACTCGCCACGCCCTCTAACTCTCCGCGTTCCCTCCCCAGCTCTTGAAGCAAATGCAGAATATAAAAAATATTTAAGATTATGCTATATATTCAATCTATATCCACTAAACACATATCACAGTCGATTCCATACGATGAAGCCTTAATGTACACCACATCTCTGTGTTCGTAGATGAAACACTACCTAAAGTAGCTGAATGATGTCGTTTCCGTCTCCGTAATTCAAATCCACAGGGCCAATCGTCTGATTATTAGTAGCTTTGACGAACTTCTTCAACAGAGTCTGCGAAACAGGCGACGGGGCCAACACCTCAACGAGGCTCCTCGCCTGTTGAATCCACGCGTCCACTGGTATGAGGCTCACTGCGTTAATCCCCTTCTTCGTTGCCTGAATCCCCGCGGACGGGAACAAAGTGATGCGCTCCGCCAGTGCCTGCACATATCCGTACAACTCGCTCTTGGTGTCGAACACGCAATTAACACAGCCTATTTGCGCCGCGGCGACGGCGTCGATGTTGTATGCGCTGAAAGAGTATTCGAAAGCGCGGCCGCGGCCGATGAGCGATTGGGCGAGAATTTGTGAGCCGCCAGCGGGGTTGAAGCCGAAGGAGGTTTCGAGTTGGGAGAGCTGGACGGAGGGCGAGTTGAGGGCAAAGCGCATGTCGATGGCGAGGAGGAGCTCGTTGCCGAAGTCGCGTGCTCGCTGGGAGGGATTTGTGATTAGTTACAGTGTGGTAAATAGGCACACAGCAAGTGAAAACACTCACTCCTTCCACTATGGCGATGGTTGCCTGTGGGAGCTGAGTAATGTTGTAGAGGATAGACACCGGGAAAGGGATCTGGGGATTTCCCGGATCGAAAAGAGGAAGAGGCGACTCTGCAGTGAATAATAAGCCGCGAGCAATATTTTAGACTGGAATACGCACGATAACCCGGGAGGAAAGAGTTGACGTCCATGTGAGAGGTAAAATACTCTGTGTTGGCACTAGAGAACACCACAACTCGGACATCCGTGTCGTTCCTCTGCAGCTCCTCGATGAGATTCGCGAGGTCTGCTAGAACATGAAAATCGACGACGTTGATGGTGGAGAATGTATTGTTGATAACGACGTTCATAATACCAGAAGAAGTATTCGTTTTGAGCGTTCCGAACGACGGGTACCTGGCGGCGGTCGCGGACAGCGACAACAGCGCGACACTAGCAAAACGGAGAAGTTGTCGGAACATCTTTCTAGATTGTTTGAGTGTTGAACTTGTTAGTCTAAAACTCTCTTCTTATATGGCGCCCAAGCCGACAACGACAGTTCGAGTGACACCGTTCGTCAGTCAGCACTGATTGTAGTCCTCGTTTCTCGGTATTCGGTTCCCCCCCCCACGCCCGAGACTTTGGTAAGCGGTTCGGACTTTGATTACTGAGGCCACTGTTCAAATGGAATTCCAGTCACGCGCATGGCGCTTACAACCTGTCTCGACCGACGTTATTACTTAGCTTCGGAATTATGGAGATTCTTATGAAGCCCGACCTCCGGAGACAGATCAATATTCAGTATCTTGTATGCATGTCTATGCACGTTCCTGGCTACATCCATTCTCAAGATTGAGCGGAAACTATGTGACCTTTTGCACTCATCCACAGAACGCTTGAATCAACTGACACAATGAGAAAGAAGCAAAATTATGGTAGACAAACATTGAGACCTGGAAGCGTCCATGTCGGCGCGGACTTTCTGTGCTACGGGCCGTCGAAAATCGGCTGTCACGGCCGTTCGATGGCTTAATTTTTCTGGTGTAGAAACACTATTTATGGAGTGAATCTGGACCAGGAAGGACACATGTGTGGAATATGATGCTCCTTTCCCATTGGCCAAATCTTCTCTACCCTCCAGGCTTCATGATGCGAAGTATTCAATCATCACAGCAGTTGCCATTACAGTGGTGGCAACATTGAACCTAAGTTCGGCCACTTGTTGGTGGGCGAAGTTTTTCCCTGCCGTGCAAAATTCTACCTAGACTCTTTTGTTATTTGGGTTGAGATGAACATAATCACTGATGCATTTTGCAAGCTAAGTGAGACTTTTTCAGTGCTTAGGAATACTTTAAGTCTTCAGTGTTGCGAAATGCTGATGTAGGCCATCAATATGTTGACACATGCACCTGATTGCAGGCCTATGCCATCTAAATGTTGGCAGGTGAATCAAAAATCTTGACATATGCTGCCTTTTTGGGCGCTTCGGTCAAAAAATTGCCGGTTTTCAGATGTAAAGACGATTTTTCTGATACTTTTGGACTCATTTTTCAGTTGTAGCAACGGCACCGGCAAGCATATGCTTGGATCAGAAACATTGTATACTTAGCCAGCCCCGAAGCACTTGATTTGAGCATGCTAGACACTAACTACGACACGGGGGGGTGTTGTATCAAGTATATTACTAGGAAACCATTTGCACAGACATGGTGGTACATAGTGTTTGGCGCAATTTGGCAAAAGTATGTCAATTTCCCCACGGTTGTCACACACCCGATCCGGGTTCAATACAACAATCGCGGAACTTCTCAATCGTATAGTAGGACCATGAAATATATTGTATATCGCATTTTTCAGGCAGTTTATTCAACAACTTTCTGGCTGGTTCTCTGAGCCTGACATAAATTTGGTAGGAGACACTCGTTCGAGTCATCGTTTCGCTTGATCCAACGTTTTAGCGGGATTCAACCTCTTGATCGGTGCATGATTTAGTCTTATTTGGCACTTTGTCCTTTGAAGGCTGGCTTAATTAAATTACTAGAGGTATATTTCTGCTAGAGGTGTATAAAAGTTTTGAGGGCACTTAGGAATATTTGTTCAGCGGAGAGTTGGCCCATTTGCGAGAAGCTCTGGTTTATTCGATAAGGTACGAATATGCTAGGCAATAGCGTGCGTCAGGTGGAGAATTGAAAAGATAATATAAATAATGTATCGTACACAAGGGGGAAGACTCCACAATATACACAAGAATGAGTTCAACTTCCGTATTCCTGTGCAACTTTCTCTCATTCCTAAGTTGACAGCTATTTGTTCCTCATCGTCGGTCCCACGGCTGAACTGGTTTCGAAGTGAAGGAGACGACAAGAGCGTCATTGAGTGTATGTAGGCTATTCAGACCGTGGCGAGATTGAATCTTAGAATCCGCCATTTGAAGCTCCGCATCGCCCTGAGTGCCATGTATGAGTCAGCAGGAGTGAAGCCCAATGCGTGTTGGAAGCCTACCTGCCGGCCACTCAATCGAGGATGGGTATTCCCAGAGGCCATGCGGGCATCCCGACGTGCGAGCTCACGGTTGTCCCCTAGCCAGAGCCGGGGCTTTAGTTCAATATTCTGAGCTTGAGTCGAGGAAAGCCCACCAATGGTATTGAGCGTATACAGCAGCGAAATGGGGTAGAGCTTCC
This sequence comes from Mycena rebaudengoi, assembly GCA_029282285.1. Taxonomy (NCBI): domain Eukaryota; kingdom Fungi; phylum Basidiomycota; class Agaricomycetes; order Agaricales; family Mycenaceae; genus Mycena; species Mycena rebaudengoi. The sequence continues at coordinate 52,145 of JARJCX010000293.1, read as the reverse complement.
CGAGTCCGTGATTAACCGGCATGTGCCATAATATCAGTTTGGGGCCGAGAACTTGGGTGAGGATGAGGTCCGCCGTCGCGACGATTGCGGGGGGGATGGCCGCTTCGAACATTAGCAGCGTGAGTCTTTTGACGACGCTGGGAGGGGAATGAGCGTAAGTGAGACCATCGTTCACTATTCAACGCGGTTTTGCGGGCTTACTTGGTCATCATTGTATCGCGCCTATACAATGCCGTAACCGTCCCGATGGTGATGAGTACATCCGCAACCGTGACCGAGGTGAAATGGATCTACGACATTGATATCAGATATGAGGATCCTTTCAGGTGTATGTGCATGTGAGTACTAACCAGAAACCACCTGAGCTTCTCCTTTACCGCCGCCTTGGCAATGTAGTGCTCCGACATCCCACCCCCGACGACCCCGAGCAGCATTGCACAGACGATGAGGCCAGTATAGAAATAGTTTCCCGTCAGACGGAAGAACCTGTGGATCGGGGTTAGTGCTCGGGAAAGTTCGGGACATGCGATAGGGCGCTCACCTCACGGTGTAGAAGCTCTGCACTGTAAAGCCAATAATGCCAGTCTAGCAGACCGAGTCAGCCCAGCCATATGTAGTAGCCGCCAGTCAATAGCTTACCGTTAACGGTGTTCTATACCAAATAAATTCAATCAGCTCAACAACGCAAGCTCAGACCCCGAACTCAAACGTACATTCTATGACACCAGGCTGTATAGAGCAAAGTCATTGCAACGTCCGGATTAGCAAAATGGACCACGCTTTGTTGCCAGACGAGTTTGACGACTAGCGTGGTCTATCCGGCTCTTGTCCGTAAGGTGCTACTGCCGAATACTATCAGGACTCACCTTAAGCATCGACAGCACCATCACCCACGAGACAAGCATCGTGGTACGCGTCCAAAACTGCTCCTGGCGCCGCTGGTTGCGGAAATAATGTTCGGCTTGGCAGAATACAATGCCTGGAGCGAATTCAAGAGAGGTTTCAAAAAAGGACAATGCGTACCCATTAGAAGGCATTCGATAGCCGCGCCGAGGACCTATGAATATACCATACTATTATCAACCGACAAACCAACTCGAGGTCAATTTAATGGCGCACCCATGCTCCCACTGATGTCACCTTGTTATCCACGAAGGCCTGTGCAGACGAGGACAGGTTGATCACGGATGCGGGAGCAGCAGCAAAGACGATTGCGCTCGGGTCCATGGGTTCTGAGAAGCGCAAGGAACAAGGGAGATAAAGAGCCTCAAGTTTGAGCCTGGCAGGCAGACTATATAATCGAACAAGCGCTTGTACAAAGCCAACTTCTGTATCACCCACAAATCGGCGCACTGCAGACAGAATCGATTCCCTATCCCCAGTAATTACATAACTAACAGCCACATTCTTTGGATGCACTAAAACGGAATGGAGGATGTATTAAATGAACAGACACAGCACACTTGATGTGTGACACATTGCAGTCAGATGCGGCTGACATTAACTTGAAGTGTGGCACACTTTCATTGTCTCAATGGGGTGGTGCCACAGATGGAGGAATTTTTCTCCAAGCACACTATAAAGCGAAAGCAGGTACCGCTGAGTACTGGCTGCATCTGATATTGGCCATGAAGACGATTGACTCCAAAAAAAACTGAAGATGCTATATCTAGCACGCGTGGATTGTCATCTTAACCACAGATGCATATCTCCGGACGTATACTTTCGAGAGCTCTGCGAAGTAGTGCGAAGTTCGGATCAATTTCCTCCATCAAATCCTCCTTGTCCACGACCAGTCCATGGTAGTCCGCTATATACAGAAACGGACATAGTTCCTCTCTGAGTTCGACATTTCATCCCTGTACTTGGATACCTGCAGTACATCTCGCACTTTGCACGGCCGCACTGAACAGCTCCTTGGAGCTAGCGGCGCAAGAAATGAAATGCTGGTCCAGAGATCTGATCTTGGCATCATCCAAGCTTCCATTCGCATGCCCCGACCTCGTGAATGCATCACCAGACTCTATTCTAGCATACGCGACATCTGTGCTGAAATGGATTCAAGGGGAGGTCAATTCATCGGACAAACTCTATCTAATTCAAGGCCACCTGCACCGCAAATTCTACGCTTACGGCACGACCTGTTCATGGTGAAGACACAGAAGCATCGGCAAGCATTGAATTCTCTTCTGATATTCGCTCCATTTACTTGCCGTCGAAGTTCTGCGATACAGATATCATATGCATCCACAAATTGAGCGCTCTCGACGTGTGTGTAGGTTCTGCAAAACTGAAGTCGAAGCTCCTGAGCATGCCCTGTCAGCATGCAACACCACTGTGGATGTCGTTGCACTTAGGACCATCTTTTGGAAAACCTCGTCGGCTATGCACCAAACTTACTCTGTCTCATGGCTGAACTCGATAATGTCCAATCCTTCAAGGCTATGTTCTATGACCGCGCATCAATTGGCTCCGTGGGAAACTCCACATTCAAGTGTTCTACGTGACACGGGTTTTAAGGATAGATGTTTGACAGGGACTGATTCTGTTCTATTACTTACGTGTCTGTTGTTTCTGTGTATTGGCTAGGTTCTATAGGGGGCAGGTAACTGACTCGTAAGCTCGGCTTACAAGGTACATAGAAGTCAGGGGGAAAGGTGCACATAGAACCTGTAACTAGTAGACTCGGATACTTCCTGGCCCCAGTGTTCCTCAGCGGGACCGTGCCGTGTAATGCTGCCTACCTACCTACCTACCTACCTCTCTTCTGCCGCCGCCACCGCCGCCGCCACCGCCGCCGTCAGCTCATTCCCTATTACACCTCGAGCGCCACTTCCCGCGGACGAGGATCCCTACATAACTTCAGGCATTCATTTTGTGAGCGCGTCAATCCTTGCCCGTTTAACGTCGTCCACCATGATAAAGATCCAGCGACGCGTGGTGCAGTTTTTGGCGCTCATCATCAACCGCCGCTATGTGGCGTCGTCGTGCACCCAAGCCTGGGAGTCAAGAAGCGAGGTAGGTAGGTAGGTGCGCATTCCTTTTTTTTTATTCCCACTTCGTCCCGGTTTCAAAACTACGCCCTGCGGCAGATGCAGCGCACCCGCCTCATGCGACCATCCCTGTCCATTAGATTCTTAGCTATATTATTTTATATCAGATTTTCGCTGTGAATTTATTTGATTGAATGATGTGCCGCACGTATTAGTGGAGTGTCGCATCTGTCTAATCCCGAACGGAATGCAGGTGTCACTCCTTATTTTTGGTCGAGGGTGTGAATGATTGGCAGTGATTGATTAACAGAGTGATGGCAGAAGTCACTGAAACTGGCATGACACGCGACGGGATAGAGATTGCCGCTTCGCCACGAAGCAGGAATGTCATATGTCATTTTTGTGTCAAAATTGCTATTGGCCAGGTTCCTACCGGCTCGGGGTTCAGTGATTTTAGAGGGGCGGAGGCAAACAATAAATAACTGTCGTTCAATGGGCCCCAGGCACCCGCACACACCTTAAAAATGCTTTACAAATTATCATTAAATGCGCCCCAGACACACAGCACACACCTCCCACGCACAGCTTTGGAAGTGCCTTGAGATTTATTTCACGAAAATCTCCATCAACCGCCAAGATTGTTGCAAGATTACGTTTGACATTTTCAATCTGCCGAAAATTGTTGAACAGCATAGAGAGAGTGCCAGGGTATCACACAATATTTTGCGTTCTTCTGGGCTGTTTAGAACAACTGTCGCCTGAATGCTCGCAGGCAAGGCTTTTTATTTAGCCGTGTACGGTACTAGTAGAATCTCAAATCAAATCCATCGCTCTCTTAACTTCTAGCTCTGTTCTGCTTTTGCATAGTAATCATTAATCAGATTGCCACCAAAATACTGCCAACTACCACAGAAATCGTATCGAGGGAGGAATTCTTATTACTCAGGCTGTATAAACGAAGTAATGAGCGTCCGAAAAGTAGAACCATCCAGGGCGCGACGAGATACATTTACACAATCAACTCAAAGCTTACTTTGGTCTTGAATTGGAGTTTGAATGCTGACCAAGTTGTATCTGGCGAGTAGAATCAGTGTCTTGTGTCGGCTGTTGCTACTCAGCACTTCGATGTGGTAGTCCAGCTACGTTGATTTCGAAGGTAGAAGATCCCCAGGTGAAAGTGTGAAAGAAAATATCAGCAATTGCAGCTGAAGTGAGGGAAGGGTGGAAAGAAGCGATATCACCTGGTGCTGAAGGAGAAGTGTCACTGTGAGGTGATGAGCACCGCTCACCGCTATGCACAATCCGCACTATTCCGATCACGCTACGTCCGCACTACTCAATTTGGATCTTCTATTCCGTCACTCCTGTACATTCTTGCTGCTATGTTACTTATATTATAACGTGCCGCCACATGCCCGCGCCCGCGTTTGCTTTGATTTATTATATTACGCATCTACCCCCTAGCTTACTCATTTGTTTCAATTTCCCTATTTTTCTACTCCGGCCCGGAAATTGCCAAGCCAAAAAAAGTTCGGCTCGCCGCCCACAATTGCGAGGAAGACAACAACATGTTTATAAACATGTTTATAATACCCTGTTTATAAACACAAAATTATCAACCGTTTATAATGGGCACGGAATTATAAATAGCACCCTAGTCAGTGAACTTGTGTACGGGTCGGCGTCTTGGAGTTTCGGTACCCGCAGGCGGAACTTTATATCACACAAAGGAACGAGGTAAGAATGTGATATAAAAATCCGTCTAGGAGACTCTAGGGCGGACCTTTATATCACACAAAGGAACGAGGTAAGAATGTGATATAAAGATCTGGCTAGGAGACCCTAGGGTGGACCAGGGTTGGGCGCAGGTCCCCCGCCTGTGACCGTCTCAACCCCTTACTCACAAACCCCATATAGCCAGAGTATAAAGAGGCTCTGGATTTTTGTTGAACTCCACGCAGCACTACATGTTCGCCAACAGCCCTCTCATTCTGCTTCTCGGCGCCTCTCTGGCCTCTGACACATCCCTGCCAATTGCACGCACTACCACCCACCAGGTCTGTGCCGTTTGCCCTCTCTTCGACACAGAAGGCAACGCCGTCTCGCCCCTTTCGGGCTTTGGACTGACGCCACCTGCCAAGTTCTGCGGGTACGTTCTTTCTATTGTGCTTCTCGATGAAGGTCTTCAAAGGTTTGATTAGTTTTGATGACCTTGGACAAAACGGGATCATCACTAAATGCTTCTACGATGTCCGTATGCCGCTTTACTTCGCGATTGATTCTTATTCAAATTATAGAATTCCGGTGCTCTTGTTGAGGGAACAGAGTTCTGTCCTCCTGGACCTGTTGCAGTCACTGAGCCACCGAACTGCCTTGTTGTTACAGAGTAGAGGTTTGTCGCAGCTAATCTACTTGAATGAATAATAGCCGTCCTTCAGGTTATCCAGAAATAGTCGCCGTGAGAATAGGCCCATTGAGAAATATAGATTTGTATGCACCTGAAAATTGTTGTGGGTGACTCGATGCACGGGCCTGAATATATCAAGGTGAATCATGCTGAATTGGATGTGTTATTGGGGAATCCGGTTTCTCGAGAAACCCCCGCCGCTCGATACCTCCAGTGGGTTACTCAGATCATAGATTGCCGAGCTTTTTCATCGGTGAATGTCCATGCAGACACAGTTTTTTGATGGTAAATCAGTGAGTATTATTGAAGTTCTGCAGCCACCTGGAAGGTGAGCACTACAAAATAAGAGAAAAAATACTTAATCCTCCGAATGTCTTCGGGCTGGCCATTCTGGTTGGCGTTTCAGAGAAGTTGCTCATGCGAAGGCACTGATAGTCAATATTTTCCTCTGATCCGTATTATTGGGTCTGTGAGCGAGGTTTTAGTGGTGTGTGCGACGGCAGGACGATGCACCATGGCAAGCAGCAGTAAATTTCTAAACTGATGAATAGAATTGTAGCCTGCAAATAAATGAATGTATTATTTGGTGTATACTATAACGCGCTGGGAAGTGGGCCATTTGGCCATAGCTCCTGACTAAGTTCGAAGTTCCTTGATGCCAAATCGTGCAGTCTGTGTTCGCGGACCCTTCAGGTCTAGAGCTTCAAGACTACACCTCATTACTTAACATACCCAAGGCTCCCCTAGCTCGTATGTCATCTGATTTTAGCGATTTTATTCGTCACTCAGAAGATGGATGTTTTCCAAGACAGCCATTTGGGTGATGGTGATATACGAGATTTTCTGTGGACGATAGGGGGCCTAGGGCTGCCGCCCGTTGCCGTGACGGCAACGGCCGTTGATTTACGGCCCGTGGAGTGGTCGAAAAAAATCCTGACGGGACGGGACGGTCAACGGCACGGCCGTACCGGGTGTTGAACCGCACACGGGTCGGTTGAAAATTAATTTCGTGCATATCAATGTAGGATTGACTTATGTACAAGCTACATGTATTTTTGGATGTCTAGGTGTGTTCCACCGGTTCAATATTCAAAACACATCGCATTCTACGGTGAGAAAGCTGTTTCTTTGCTTACCGTACTAAATTCAAACTCCGCCATCACTCGCGGCAAATGCCGTGAACCAACCTAAACCTCAAAATATGACATTTGGCGGAGAATAATGGTCATTCTGGGCTAAGCTTTAGTATTTTTGAGGTGTCCCTATAGTATACCACAAGGAAATCTACCCCGTATCAGCATTTCAGAGTGTGGGAAAACTGCAGCCGTTGGACGGCCGTCACGGCCGTGTTTCAACGGGCCGTCGGAGTGGATGAAAAATGCCTGACGGAACGGGCACGGCACTCCGTCGACGGGTGCTATGGAACCGTGGCAACGGACACGGGCGGCAGCCCTAAGGGGGCCTCGGTACCGAACGGACATTACAGGTATGTTCATCTGCTTCGGATTAATGGATTCCTGGCTCATCATGTCTCCTCATCACTTGCTGCCACTTCACGGCAGTGCGCACGCAATCTGATGTATTTTTCGAATATTCAGATATTGTATCTACCGCTGAATGTATTCATCCGGATCTAATCCAGCATTGAACGCTATAATGGGACGTTGGAAAGCGTCTCCGCGTTCCAGAATCCTTCAGAAACATCGGTGCTTGCAGTGTCGGGTCGGGACTGGGCCATGGTGTTGGTGATTTAGTGAAACCTGCGCACACAAGAATCTCACTAATTTTGCAGCTAAACCAGCTTTTCCGGAGCTCTATTACACCTATTCTCTCACCCAGAGCGACTTGCGGAGACGCATGAGGCATCATTTACGTGATGGTTTCATTTGGTCAAACCGTATTTCGCCACACGTAATATGATAGTCTACGTTTCAATTCACTCTTCAAGGTCGCCAATAAACACGGGTATCCACTCTTGAAGCAAGGTTTTTGTGCGACTGAATGATATATTATCATGGAGATTCAATGAAGGCGTCGACCCTGCCTTGCTGTCCAGTATAAAATCTGACATGAGCCACCTATCTCTACAAAAATGACTGCCTCCATAGAAGAACTTGTACGTCGATTCTACCCCGAGCTTTGGCTTAAATGGAGAAATATCAACGAGCGCAATTGTCCTGGCAGCAGCATTCAAGATGAGCTTATGCCCGAACAACTAGCTGCAATTTTACGGTATGTTTGAGCCTCATCCCATCGTCGCAATCTCATAGTCTAGCACAGCGATGTTGCTACTGAATCCCCTGACAACGACACCTCCAAAGACTGCGATGTTATTGTGTGCGTCCAAATATTACTAGTACCCGGTATCCATTAATCTCATATTCAACTCCAGAACTGTCGCTATGGAGGCTGCCCCTCAAGACGCCAAAGCCAACGATTCTACGGACCCTGATCACCCTCGCAGCTTGCCAGACCTTGAGGAATGTGACACTGATCATGAAATTGAAACCCTATTTATCTTGGGCTGAGTTCTGCAGGCAGACTGGTGGCTGTACTGTCTGGATGTGTTTCTTCTCACACTCCAAAGTGCACGGCTACCCGACTTTCTCCAGTGTGTACAGCCACCAGTCTGCCCGCAGAACTCAGCCCAAGATAAATAGGCTTGCTCGTGCAGCAGCGATGATGCACAATATAACCATCATCTCTCCGTGGTGGACCCCGCTCAATATTTTCGACTCACGCACGTATTCCTGGCCGTGGAAGAGGATCCGCATGCGTCTCAATGGGAACAGCAGCAGCCGCTTTGTCCTCTTGTTCGATTTTTCGCGTTTCTCAACCAATCACCCGAACATTGTTATCCGTGTTGTCCGTGATCTTCCACCAGTAGTGCTACCTGCATTTCCATATGGTTAATTCACAGTACCTACTCCCCTCGACTTCCATCCTTTTCACTTTCGTGATTCCTGTGGGAAGCTGGGTTGTTTTTACCTCCATTCTTTACTTTATCTTTTACTTTTTGCATCTAGTTATAGTTGCATTTTTGTAGATCTACCGGGGCTTGTCCTTAGCTCTCAAGAGCGCAGGTAGATTCCGAATAGTAACATAGTAACACACATTTTGCCCCACATATGAGGATGCAATTTTCCCACCATGTATAGCATGTGCAAACATTATTGTCACAAGATCTAAGTTTCGGTGACCAATATTCCTAGGGGGAGTGATTCCCATCAGCTTCCTGGTTTGGTCTGAGCGATTTGGTCAAGAATCTGCGGAGCAGTGGGCCGTTCGTTATATTCATGCATGGTGGACATATTGTGCAGCTCTCTATCAGAGGGCGGAGATATGTCCGAAAATCTCAGGAGCGACCCTACAGTAAAATTTGGGCAGTGATTTGGTCAAGAATCTGCTGAGCAATGTTCGTTGTATTCATGTATGGTGAATATTGTAACGGAAGTGACCGTCACATTGTATGCAGCCATCCATTCTATATTCCTTATTTTCTTTCATCTCTCACCACACCTTCCTTGCTACTTATCCTTCCCCTTGTACCTATTTTTTCGACCCTACGTTACTCAACACTCTTTCCTAGGAATATACTTGATACAACACCCCGCGGTGTCATAGTTAGGGTCTAGCATGCTCAAATCAAGTGCTTTGGGGCTGGCTAAACATACTACGATACGGGGGGGTGTCGTATGTAGCATATTACTAGGTGGAATATAAAGGAATTTTTTTGCCAGTACTTTGAGTGAAAAACTTGAAATGTTCAACCAGTGTTGACTTTAAACCTAGATAGATTCCGAATCTTCAGAATAATTTCAGTGAAAAGGGGAAACTCGCAAAAATATCACACTTTTCATCCTCCAGCAGTTGATCCGCATAGTAGGCACAGATTTCATCAGAGGAGCCTGTTATTTTGCAAGGGAGTAGTGTGAAATATATTACAGGAAGTGATGGAGACAAAAAAATCTGAATATATTTCTCACTGATGGATTGAATGATTTTTGTGAAGTTCATACGATACCTGTCGCAATACCGTACCTTTGACCAAAAGAAGCTCTTGATGCTGGCTGAAAATCGGCGCGATGCGTCCCAATTGACGCATGAAACGCGTGTTCTTGGGAGTAGAGATCTCTGTATGAATGAACTATGACACATCCAACTGGTTTTGCACCTCATTTGAGCCAAAAATCATATAGATAGGGCCAATTCTGGGTTGGCTACAGAACGTGTTCGAGTGAGCAAGGAAAGGGAGGAAGCAAATTACTCGAAGTTCTGAATCTATGAGTTCAATTCATATATATCAAATCACACCCACACAAAAATCCTGCCTCCTCGGATGGGTTTTGGGGCCACTAGTCTGGACTTCTCGCCTGAGAGGTCGCAAATGCTGGAAGGTGAATAAGTTATCATTTTCTAGATCTATTCTCTATCACTAATAGCGAGCAAATTATTCTGTAAGATCTAGATAGGTTTCCGCTCAATCTGTGCAGAGCTCACTGAGATGCAGACAATTCTTTGGCGGGGATCACAAACAGCCAATTTTCCAACCTGCACCTTCAATTCCGCCAATTGCTGTAAATTTCTTCCAGCTCGTAGGAAACTACCTACGAAACTTAGGCAAAACGGATCCTCAATGTAATCATTTTTTATTAAAGCGGTCCCGGCTAAACTGGCCGCAAAATAATGTTCTACCATTAGACACCCGCGTGCCAAAAATAAAACGTGATGACATAACTGACCGCAGCACAGCCTTGCGGCTTGAAAGCCTCGTTTTTTTAGCCAGATGCCACCTCAGACAACAATGCCTATGCTCCCCTCTCCCTCCCCGTCAGAGATAGAGCCCCAGGCACAGACAGATGACTCAGCTCACCTCCTGTTGCGCCGCCCCACTGTCGCCATCCACGCGCGCTTATTACCCGACAGCACCGCCCTAGGCATAGCGCTATCATGCGGGGCGGAGCACGAGGCCGATCCCGCCACAGACGACTGGTGCGCCGTCGTGCCCTTCCTCCCTTGGCCATCAGAACAGCCGCAAGATCGCACGGCGCCACAGCGCCCTCCGCGCAGATCCACGGGGTGCGGCGCCCGAGTGCACCCTCGCGCGCACGCTGCGCGCGACGGGGAACACTGGGTCGGGTATGTCGACGGCATGGAGCGCACGGTTGTCATCAGGCTGGACGGCCAGTATTTTCGCAAGCGATCGGCGCTGGGGCTCGGTGGCGCTGGGTGCGGATGTGTTGTCGATGGAGTTGGGTGTGCAGTCTGGTGAGCGATCTCCCTCCCTTTTCCCCCTTATTCCTTGCCATGCTCTGGAGTACAACATTGCATAAAATATACGTCAATCCCGGGCACTGTGTTCAGCGTTTGGCGTCATTTCCCTCTCACCCACTAATCTATGTTCCATTCGTCGTCGTAACCCTAATGCTAACGAAATTCCGGCTCCAGCGGCAACGCCCTCGGTGCGCTGCAAATCCCATGCCGCGTGCACCGGACCCGCAAGGACCGCCGCACTACGTCTTTCTCCCCAGCGCGGTCTCACCATCAATAAACGACGCAGCTGAGTTGTCACAGTACGTCTTATAATCTTCGATTTTTCCGAGTTCCTTTTCTTTCCCTTATGCTTTCGTCGTCACACACATTTTACTTCCGTTATGTTCTACCATCCCCACCCTTGCCCACCTCAACTCAAATCTGAATTCGACGCACTCATGCACCCACAGCCCCACCGCTTCCACTTCGCCAACCTCGATGGTTAATTTGTTCAGCACCGATTTTATCCAGAGCATAGCGAACGGGCTGGATGAGTTTGATGTGGGGCTGTTCCGTGGCGACGGGGACTTAAACTTTGAGCGGGACTTTGGGCAGTGGTTCAACCCGGACGACGTCGGGATAGAGCTTGGCGCACGTCTAAACGAAAACACAAACCCACCCCGCACGTAGGATCACGTCGCCCCCTCTTTTTCTTCTCGAACGCGAACGCATCTCCAAACGCGACCATCCTTATACGCCCGAGGGTGCACTCACGACCGCAGTCAGCCCCGAGGGCAGGAGAGTGCCGTACGGAGAGTCGAGACGAGGCTGGGGCCATCTGAAGGAGGAAACAACGCCCTTGTCATTGGCGACGTTCGCGCTGTGCCCAAGATGCACGAGATTCCCAGCGGGCTGCAGCACGCGGGCGGGCCTGCCGAAGTCGAATGGCTCGAGACTTATTGGCCGGTGCTATGTGAGACTAGGTTTCTCATTGTTTGCGAAACACAATCCCTCTTAATTCAAGTGTTTTAGGTCCACTGAGGGTCTGTTCCGCGAGCTTGACTGAGCTTTTCTCCTCACTTAGCACTGCTCCCAAATGACGTGCGTTGCTGAGTAGTAAGTCAAGTTGCATACAAACCTCTGTTCCTTCGCGTTCGGTTGTGCTCTGCGCATCCCCCTCGTCCCTCTGTACCTCCAACGTGCAGCCCGCTGCACCGACCCCATGCATGGGGTTGCTATAGCATCGCACAGGATATCCGCAACGCTCCGCTTTTGGCGCGAGCTTGGGACTTCGCACTGACCCGCAGAAGAAATTTGTATGAGTGCCACAACACATGCCTCATTTGAGATGCAGCCTACCGAAACACCTACTGTGCCCTCCCGTTACAGCGCAGCGCTAGGAAGATGTAGATCGCACTTCCGTCGTCCGGCATTTACATCGACGTGCTTGCCCCAATTGTCGGTCTTCGTATGCAGACTGGTAACGACTCTGGAAAGGAGGAGAATGCCCCGGCCCCTTCTACAAATGTACAACACAAGACTCGTATCCCACGACCCGTTCTGCTTCTATCGTCCATCAGTACTATCGATTCAATTCCTCCTTACTTGGTTTTTCTTCCCCGTGGATATTCTTCAGAGGTCAAGTTACTGGGCATATATCTGTGGACGGCGACATCTTGAAACACAGTTTATTAGAAACTGCGAAGTCCACCCACGACAATGCGTGTCATCTGAATCATCGTGCCAGTGCGCATATATCATTATAACAACTTTCTTTCACGTTCTCATACCGCACAGCTGCATCGAAGAGCTGTTTGGATATTATTAGCTTCTCGCGTTGGATTAGCGCTGGGAGACTTCGGCAACAGTAGGCAATGATGCACCGCACACGCACTGTACGCGCAACAGCCTTTCAGCCCTGCACTCTACCTCCTGCCTCCCACTGTCCTCTATGCCGATCTTCTCATCCACCTCGCATGTGCAGATCAACGGCGGAAGCTTCATCGGAATAGGGCGGGATTTCAATCTTCAAAGCATCCAGCCGCCTGGGAGCGTCGACGAAGTATTTACGGGGCCGGAATCTCGTGTGAGTCAAGACTCACGTCACCACCTTTTGGGCTCAGAGACAAACGAACCTTCTGGTGTGCTGGAAGACATCTCGCGTTCTGCTTGCTTCTCATGACCCACAGACTTCGGTCGCGACTCGGGTCGCCAACTGATCGGCGCGGAGAGGACTGGACGACGCAGAGGCCCAAGGATGTCTCCCAATGGTGCGTCCAAGAACGTCACGCGGTGTATTTGTCTCTGATAATTAGCAGACACTTCTCGCCGGCGGCAAATGATATCTCACTCAAATAAATCGTCTTCCTTTCCTGCCACCACCGAACCAACACCCTCCTCCTATGATCCAGCTCGACAATATCGCCAGCTCAAGTTCCACCACTCGTCCACTGCCGACAGATCCGACAAGGACTTACTCGATGGCCGTCAGGGTCTGCATTCCACCGCCATAACCCGCAGATACATCCATCCGGATACCGATCGTGCACTGAGGGAGAGGGATCACAGGCTCGGCGCATTTTTTTTACCAGATCCATTGGCGGCTCCATGAGAACAACATCTAGACCCATCGCATTCCCGTCATGCGTTACCACCAAACTACAATTCTCTCCCTTCAATCATCGTTTCGACGGGGCCGGCTTTGCTTCCAGCTCACGTAGTCCACTAGAAACTGGGTATGAGCACAGCGAATATCGTGCCGCCGACTCCGAGAGGGACTGTTCATGTTATCCTCTCGAACCATCTTCTCGGACTCAGGAGGTCGTTGATACTCCGGCTTTTCCGTGGGATCGTCCCCAGAGCACACCGATCATAAGCATTAACGGCGGTATATTCATTGCTGGAAATGTGAATAATATCCAACGGAATGGAGCAGCAAATGAGTCTCTGATAATGTCCTCGTTTCTGCGCTCAAGCCCAGTCCCAAGGCTTGCATATTCTTCGTCGTGCTATAGCAGGTGACGCCCTTCACGACTCTGCGGAACGGTACCCGCAGCACCGCTGTCATCCCGAGACACGGAAGAGATTGCTGAATATTCTATGCAAATGGGTGAACCACTGAAAATTGGATGGGTGAGGATAGCGATGCCGCCACTTCATCAGTGATGGAAAATCGACCAGGCAACGCGATTCTTTGGTTGCATGGCCCCGCTGGCTCAGGGAAATCCGCCGTAGAGCAGTCGTTTTGCCAGAAGTTGGAAGATGAAGGTCGCCTTGGTGGTAGCTTCTTTTCCGGCGTGGCCATCCGTCTCGCGGGAATGCACAGAAGCTATTCCCCACTATCGCATACCAGCTGGCTCTCTTGCTTCCCGGATTGCGACAACTCATCTTACAGACGATCGAGAATGACCCTGCCATCGTCCAGAGGTCGTTTCGAAACCAGCTTCAAGAATTAATCATCAAACCATGTCCAAATAGTTCTCTTTCCTGGCCAGTGCCCGTGGTCATTGATGGTCTGGATGAATGCGACGGACAAGAAATTCAACAGGAAGTATTGCAGTCAATTAGCGATGCGGTTTTCGGCACAGACGTTCCCTTTCTATTCTTCATTGCCAGCTGACGGGAATCGCACATTTGCGAGGCCTTTGATCCAGGTTTAAACAGATTTCATCGACCGTTGAACATCGAGCAATCTTTCAAGGACGTCCACACATATTTTCTAGATGAATTTAGCCGAATTCATCGAGACAATTGGACCATGGCCACAGTTCCATCTCCCTGGCCGCCATCAGAAATCCTCGATGCGCTTGTGGAGAAATCATCCGGATACTTCATCTATGCGACTACTGTCATCAAATTTGTCGACGATAAACGGTTTCGGCCAGTGGAGCGACTCGATATCATCCTGGTCATCAAGAACAGCGTTTCTGCGTCACCATTCGATCCTCTGGACGAGCTTTACCGCCTAATTCTGCGTGGTGTTCCCATGGAGTTCCAGCCTCAACTCCTGGGAATCCTACCAGTCATCGCGGCAGAATTCCATTTTTCCTGTTCCCAAATTGAACAGCTCTTGGAACTCGACGCAGGCAATGTTCGCTTAATTCCGCGAGGGCTGCGGTCCGTCATCTCCGGGATGACAGAACGCGACTTGTTACTTAAGGCCTATTATGCATCGTTTCTGGATTTCCTCAGGAACCCCTCACGATCCGGGCTATTTTATGTTGGTACCTCTCAGTGCCGTACAAACTTGACATGGCACTCCCTCAAGGCATTATGCGAATCTTTCATTTCATGGTAATTTGACCACTCAACCTCCGAACAATTTCACCAAATGTATATCCAGGCCACTTGGGTCTGACAATGTCATCAAATATATAACCTCTTCCGGCGATGAACCTATTTACGCAGCGATCGGTGCGGTGAATAATGCGTAATCGGGCTAATCATGCTCACCAGTAAGGGCCGGGCGCTCCACGCAGGTTCTTGAAGTAGTTTAGTAACATGTGTGGCAGAGTGGATGGATCTGCGCGCTGTAGGAGGACAATAGCCAGAGGCTGGATAAGAAGCGTCGAAACAAGTGCTGGGATCCCCAAGCGCTTCAGTTTGTCCAGAATGAAGGCTCTTCGAGTCTTCATGGTTGCGATGAGGGCGGAGAAGACTTCCGAGAAGTGGCCCACTATCGCGAAAGCACACCCATGAAGTAGGAATAATTTATCACTATGAATGCCCACAACGCCAGGGATGAGTGTTGTTCGTATGATGTTTCCCCGAAGCGTTCGGTGGCGTGGTGAAGGATTACAAGCGCAACAAGGGATGTTCGGAGGTTGTCGAGACAGTGCACTCGCGGACTTTGCGCTGGGCTTTGACGCGGCAAAAGAGCAGCTCGCTCGCCAGTTTCAGGGTCATTCATGGGAGGGAAAGCCTTGGAAAAGTGTCAGCGTTGGTAATTCAGCCATGTGAGACGGAGGGGGGAAGGAGGGATGTACATGGAACATTTGGACGGCACATGGCAGAACGTTCTAGAAGGGCGGAGCACGGCTTCGGCGGGCCGGGTGCTTGTCGCGAGCCATTGATACAAACATCCCCACTAGCTCTCTTACCCTCAATGGTTACCAATAGGTCGACGGCGTGTCGTCACAAAATTCTCTATTCACTCCTGGATCTCATGATCCCTTTAGTAGGTTGCCATCAGAGCCTGATATTTACGTTCCGTGGCTGTGGGCTGTGGTGCTAGGTCCTTCTCTTTGTCATGGACTACTGTCGGTGCCTGAGCGGACGACATGGAGGCGGGAGGCGGGAAAGCGACGGTGGCCGAGGTTTATTTTCATGCTTCTTATATTGTGCGCCAAGTTGTGAATAGCTCAATGTCTGGTGACCATCTGAAAGGAGTAGCATTTGATTGACGCGCCAAAATGCCAGGAACAATGGTGTCGGGCCGGGGTGGTACCATAGGGTTTGTGCGGAGAGCTTGAACAGTCGGAGGTATATTTCATGACATTATTTATCACCGTTTATTCTTACTCTGTACTTGAAGTCACAGGCTTCAAAAATCCCACGCTCTCTTGATAACGGGAGAAGGTGTAGCAGGCTTCGACTGGGGGTCCTCCTGCATCACCTGCTTTTCACGAGTTAATGAGAGCAGGCGCGCACCGTGCGTATGCCCACATCCCACATTATAACGGGAGAAGGAGGTGGTTCTTCTGTGGCAGGCTTCGACTCGGAGGCGGGCCGCCCCCGAGTGTTCACAAATGTGTTTGGGAAGGTTTACAGCTAAATCGAAAACGATAGACGTGTGAACACTCGGGGGCGGCCCGCCTCCGAGTCGAAGCCTGCCACAGAAGAACCACCTCCTTCTCCCGTTATAATGTGGGATGTGGGCGGGCATACGCACGGTGCGCGCCTGCTCTCATTAACTCGTGAAAAGCAGGTGATGCAAGAGGACCGCCGTTCGACTCAGGGGCGGCCCCGGGCAGGCCATGGACGGCCAAGACACCTTTTTTTCTTTATTTTTTTTATTTTTCTTTCACCTTTGGATCCCAAGCTTGTCGTGCATTCCGCCTCATTCGTGTACGGCGGCTCATGGTTCACACAGGACACCAGGTAATGAAAATATATATAGGCCTGTGGAGAGTGGTGCACGCTGCGTGTCTGCTCCTCTTAAGCGGCTGCGCCTGTACCACCGCCGCCACCTCAAGCAAACCGACATTGCGGCGGGCCTTCAACTGTGCCTCACTTCCGTCGGGAAAATTTTGGAGCGCTCGTCGAGATAACGAAGGAATAGCTACGCCGCCTACCTACCGAACGCAGGGGCGGCCGCGACTTTCACGAGAGGCAGATGTTGATGTAGGAGGCCCCCAGTTTATCGTCGGTCTGGTGGAAAGAACCCCCGATACCTACCTCCATGAGATACGGAGTGAATTATGGGAAACCTGTGGCATTACAACTTCTCTTCTCACCATCTGGAAAGCTCTATTTTAAAAATATTATTTACGGTTGATCGGATGGCAGGGCAAGCCGGGTATTTGCACAGAATAATTATAAACATAGAGTCCCACAGAGAGTGCAACCGCAGGCTCAGGGTGCCGTTGAGCAAACACTTGAGACCAAGGCTTGGGCGTGAAGAGTTCAGCTCTGGTGTCATATGCGGAACTAGAATTTTCTATTCAAAAATTATTCAAAAAGGCCTCCGCACCTATTAGTATATTCGGGTGGCTAGTCTTTAATTCTTGTCCTGTCTTAAGGGTTACGGCGCTGTCCCTCTAATATTTTATTTTCGAGGTCCCAGGTTCGAACCTCGCTGAAATCCCTTTTCTGCCATACCTTTTTTATTCTCATTTTTATTCTTCATCACTTCCCCGCTCTTTCACATGAGGTGATATTTTATTTTTTTGCCTGGCGGCGCCATATGAGTGTAATAAACTCCTTTATTGGTGTTATTTTGCAGACAATGCGTGAAGCAGGTGGCCTTCTCCTACCATTATAGCTACAGCACCTGTGTCAAAATCTACTCCATCTACAGCCTTGCACTTTCCCTGGTTCCCTGAATTTCTTACGAAAAGGGCTGACGAGGTACATGCGGAGCATACAAAATTTGTTTGGTATTTAAAATCTTTCATTAGTTACGAGTACTTATGTAATAGGTACCGTCCCTTTCAAACTCCAGGGCACCAAAATTACTCCTGATTTTCATTAGAGACAGCAAACGTGGAGGGACTTTGTAGCGGC
Organism: Mycena rebaudengoi; assembly: GCA_029282285.1. Lineage (NCBI taxonomy): Eukaryota > Fungi > Basidiomycota > Agaricomycetes > Agaricales > Mycenaceae > Mycena > Mycena rebaudengoi. The sequence continues at coordinate 34,268 of JARJCX010000293.1, read as the reverse complement.
TGTGTGTACTTAAGCACAGCCCCTACATACATTTCAATAAAATCTATTGAAAATTGTGGCTGTACAATTGTACCTGTTTACTTACTCCGGGAAATAGGGGTTGCTCAGGAGTCAGGAGAAGAAACAAAAACTTTTTTTGCGACCTCGCATCAATCCGTCGGCGTTTTCCGACCATGGGGGCTCAGGCTGCTCGGCAACTTCCGCACTGGCTGCGGGGAGTCAACCGAAGGTTGATGAGAAGCAGCGCAGAAAGTGAAACAGACAATCATGGAAATGTTGAGGAGGGGACTAGTAAGGAGGTTGAGGCAAGGACGGAGTGCAAACAGAGTGGTTATTGTACTCTCAGCTGTCGATCACAAATTCAAGCTCCGATCGGTGCCGAGATCTTTACTGCCCTGCGTTATCGGCTCTCCCAATTGCTAAATTTTTGAAAATTTCACCCTAATGAGTTCTATTATAAAAACCAAGTACGAGTTCCATGCCGGGCAAAGCCACGGCCTTTACCCCAAGTTATTCAATTTCTACTACATTCACAGCTACTGGCTGACTTTTGGGGCCTGCGGCACATTTGGATACTCATGTCCACACTTCAAGATGACTGTTGTATTTTTAATCCGTCATCCAAAGCTCAATTCAATATCTGATGATTAGTTTTTAGCCAGGTTTCACACAGTTCTGGGCCCATTTTTTTCGGGCCTGCGGGGCAGTATATACTTAACCAACCTCCTAACCCCTTCACTGTGCTCATAAGCAGGTTCCAACCCCAAAACCACTTGAAAACGGCAAGGACAACCTTAACAGGGGCCTGGGAACTGCTCATGACGAATTGGGCCTGAAACGGTTCCACATATGACACCGGAGCCAAGAGTTCCGAGTACGGAATTTGTACTTCTGGATTTGATGGCGAGAAGTTTGATGCTGAGAGTACAGAGTTGACTGTCAGAATTGCCTCGAAACTTCAATCTTCTGGCTAGAAAACAAGCAAAGGCCTGTTTCCGGGCTCCTTGACTCTACAGATTCCACACACCTCGGTATGGAACCAAGAATAATTGATGAAAAATGATCTCATACAAACTGTATTCTGAGTATCTGTTATTATTGCAGGAAAACGTTCAAGTGTCACCAACACAGTTTTGTACTGTACTACGTACTCGGTCCTCAGATTGGAGCTCCACCCCGCCCAGCTCCACCCGCTCCACACCTGATCGAAGTGCGTGTAAATTCACCTAAACGGGCGATATTCACGTTTTTTTGGTGACTCGGCAGATTAGGATCTTGCGACAACATATGGAATCCTCTCATCATACGGCCCAACTATGTAATCTAAACGGAGATTTCTCGGTTTCACAGTTTTCAATCCCACGACTTTTTGGATTGTCCCCCCTGCAACCGACGCTCTAAATTTGAGGCAAGCACATCGCCCGGCAGGCATTCAAATAATGAATCAACGCGAACGGCCGCTTCGTACCCACCCTCCAGCTCCATCAGATGCCCAAGACTTGGAGCAGCCTGAGAATAGCCCCAGCTCTTCTAACAGATAGAAGCGACCGATACCCGGGCCCAAGCCGTGTACATTTCCCGAGATCTCTCCGTTTGGTATTATATATATTGCAGCGCCATCGTTCACTCAAATGTGTCTGCCCCTCAGTCTGAGAAGGATATGCACGCCGCGGACGAGAAGAACGAGCTCGAGCATGTTCCGGAAAACGCCAAGATTGTTGAGGTCGAAAACGCCGACCTAGCACTGGCACTGTCAACCGGCCCCCAACTCAGGCCCCTCAGTGCAAGATCAATCCAACTCTACTTGATATTGCTGGTGGCTTTCATGGGCAGTCTGGCGAACGGGTTCGATGGGAGCGGTGAGATTCATAGGCGCCACCCCTTTTCTCTCTTCTGACCGTGCCTAGTTATGAGTGCCGTGAACGGCATGGAGTGAGTTCCTTGAATATTTAGAATCAAACCACGCCACTGAAACCAGCACAGTCAATACCTGGGTTATTTCGGAATCACAGTATGAGCGGCGTATCAGTGTGAAAGTGGCGGACTAATCCTAAATAAAGGGCACGGACTCTGGTGGAGGCGTCGGATCCACGACTGCCATAATTTTGTGAGTTCAAAATGGGGTAGGAATCGAAATTGAACTGAGTTTTGACAGCGGAATTGTAAGTCGGGTGTGTCAAGTGAGGAGACATCTTGAATCTTTTGGTGCAGTACTCGATTGGCAGTATTGTTGCAGTACCCATTGCCGGACCTGTTACCGACCGTGTTGGTCGTAGAGGGGGGATGGTGACAAATTTCGACCTTGCAGGACGCCAGAGTGATACTAATTTTTGCGGTAGTTCATTGGATCCATGACAATAATTGTTGGCAAGTCCGCCGCTAATATGGAAGACGTAGCCTAGGCCTAACGGCCATCTAGGGGCTATAGTGGCCACCACCTCGAGGAGTCTCGGTGCCTTACTTGGCGGACGGTTCGTACTTGGGCTGGGTGTTGGCATTGTACAAACCGCGTGAGCCATAACTTCATCGACGTTACGATGTCCGGTTGACATCAAGTTTTCAGTTCTCCGTCATATGTTGTCGAGATGGCCCCTCCACAGGTATTCTATTCAAATGTCGGGACTTGTGGCCCATGTTTAACCGTCGCGTGCTAGTGGCGTGGACGCTTGACAGGCCTGTAAGTTGGCCGATTCTCACTTCTCATTTCAATCATTCCGATCACGGGTTATGCAGCTTCAACAGTAAGGCCTTGTCTCGTGTGTTTAGATTCTCATTCTCATTCGTCCGCCAGCCTTTTACTATGCCGGGTCTATACTCTGCAGTAATAAACTTGACCTTGATCCGCTGCCTGGAAATTGTTGAAATTGAACCTTAGCTGGAATTAGTACCGCCACCGGACGTCTCCAAAGTAATTATGTTTCTGGTAATGATGTGCACACTTTATAACCTTCTCAATAGCCACGACTTCGTGGAGGGCGCCGCTGGCGATCCAAATTGTGGCTGCCGGTATCCTTGCGATATTTTCTCTTATCCTTCCAGAAGTGTGTACCGTGCTACTGTTATTTGGGGCTTTACAACTAATTATTTGGACAGTCCCCTCGATGGCTTTTGTCTGTGGGGCAGAAAGACGAAGCTCTGCATATCTTGGCCCGATATCACGGTAACGACGATGTGAATAGCCCCCTGGTCCTGCTCGAATGGAAGGAGTTCGAGGAGTCCATAAAATTAAACGCTTCGGACAAGCGCTGGTATGCTCTTGTGCCAGAATGAGTGTCCACGAATTTATTCTATTTTAACCAGGTGGGACTACAGCGAGCTCGTCAATACTCGCAATGCACGATACCGCACGTTCATGATGCTTCTCATGGCTTTCTTCGGTCAGGTCCGCATTTTTTCTTCCCATTCAACCCGTTTTTGTTTAATACTTTTTGTTATCACTGGACAGTGGACAGGTAATATTTTTATTTCCAACTGTAGCCTACGCACTCATCTAGTTTGAAAGGAGGCGGACTTGGGTAAGATTGAGCTTCAGTTGCTTCGGTTCTCCCTCTCATCTAGCGCGAGCTATTTCTTGACAATCCTATTCCGAGTGAGTCCAACCGGGTATAACCAAGACGAAATGTTCTGACGCTGATACGCCAGAATGCCGGTGTCAAGTAAGTGGACAATGACACTCATCTCAAATGTTGCCTAACACCAATAAAGCTCCCAAAATGGCCGCTTGATTCTCAATTTCGTTAACACTGTGGTGTCTGCTTGTGGGGCAGTGAGTTAATTCATTGGAAATATGGGAATCATGTAATGCATGTTGTAGTTGATAGGAACCGCTCTGACTGACAAAGGTGGGTGTATTCTCAAGCTACGGAGTTGATAAATATTGACCGGACTGCACGCACAGTGGGACGGAGAAGTTGGTGGTATTTCTTCTCTTTCACCTGAAATCTAATATTACCTCTTTTCTCAGAGATGTGGTTTTGGGGAACCCTGTCGAGTGCGGGGACGTTAGCGGTTGTGACAGGTATGTGGTTCAATTGTAAGTTTCATTCCTACATCTTCCTTACCTTCCTCAGGATGCACCGCGAAATGGGGAAGTGAGGGAAGTAATCCCGCTGGAGCCAACGCCGCTATTGCTTTCATCTGTATGCTATGTATGCTTCGATGCACTATACCCACTGATGCGTTTTACAGTTTTGTTTGGCTTTGTATACAGGTTTGGTTGAACTTTAGGTTTTGACGGCGCATTTAACGTTTCCGTTTAGTCTTGCATATACACCGCTCCAAGTAAGTTTTTTATATGTATTCTAGTCAGCAGTTATTCACTATGTGCGGCCAGGCTTTGTATCCAGCCGGTGCGTTTCTCCGAATCACTCTTCGTTGTCTGAAACTAAAATAAACCGTAGAATGCTTGGACTACAACTCTCGGTAAGCCCCGTTCAAAACTAAACGAGTGATTTTAATGTTAATGTGCCTTCCAGAGCCAAAGGAATGGCAATGTAAGCTGGCAAACTCAAGAAGGTCTCCAGGTGTGAATATGTTGACAGGTATGCCTTGGCCGTCGCTTGTGCGTCATTCGTCAACACCTACGCTGGGCCCATCGCTCTGCAAAATATTGGATGGAAGGTATGTGGACCTCGCCCATTTGTCGCCTACCAATCTGAAAAACCCACAGTATTATTGTATGTCGTTCTAGTTCTCAGTTGAAGCATATGGCCAATGCAGGCTAGGCGTCTACGTCGCGTGGGGCCTGTTTGAATGTGTGGTGATTTACTTGTTCGTCGTTGAAACACGAGGACGTACTCTGTGAGCGCATTATTTTTCTGCCATCCCCCTTGAACTAACAGGAGCACAGGGAGGAATTGAATGAAATATTCGAGGTGCGAAATTCACTCTTGACGGAAATGCTATTAAAATTCTGCTCATAGGACCCGAATCCCGTCAAAGCATCCATTCGCAAGCGCAAGGTCGCGCTTGCCGGCGACAAGGTCATACCAGTTAACGAGCCAGGCCATTCAGTGTAAGCAGCAAAATGCATCGACTCTGCTTTCAAATAAATGCAGAGCTATTTCCTATAATTCTGTGGAAATTATGTACTCTGTATTAGTATGCGCATGCTCTGAACTGCTCGATGGTCTTTTTTTGAAATGTCTTCGTCCCGGTCAAACTTTGCGAACCTTGTAGAGGTTCTTCTGAATAAAAGTGTAAACCTTGGGCCTAAAGAACCGCGCAATAGTGCAATCACAGATCTCAGATATTGTTGGCCATTCGACCGTTTGGAGGAGGAAACTCGGCAAGTTTCAAGAAAAGCCGCGCGGATCAATATCAATCATCCTTTTGCGGCGACTAAAAGTAGCCGCGCAGCAATTTTTCCCGATGAGCCTTGTAAAAACTCCAACATGCACGGCCAACTGGCAAGACGCTCACCGCAAAAATCGGGTACTACATGCAGGCTCTTGAAAGCTGCTGTGGGAGATTCTCGGAGGCAGACACACCTGAATCTCGGTTCCATTCGCGAAAATAATATCATGCTCCAGGGTCGGATCCGCATCACACGTCACCATATTCCGCAGGTATATCAAACAGTGCTGAATATGATAGAATGACCTGTCGGCTGGATTCTACCGAACCTCTTCAATCGTCTCTGGACTCGCAACGTTGAATTGAATGTCGAAAAGACGACGCATGGTGGCAAGACAATGTATGGCGAGAAATGCACTGATGGATAAATTGTATTGTGTGTGTTGTTGCCGATGCGCTGTGTGAGGAAGCCGTTGTTAAAAGGCATAAAAGAGGCCCATTCACCATCAGCGGCAGTGCCCGATATAGCTGAGGTGTTGGAGTTTTGAAACGTCAGAGGGACGGATTCTGTGAAAGTAAGCACTCGATATCGAATCCAATGGTGGCACTGACGTTGCATGTAATTCCAAAAGATTTGTTCCTGGAGCGTCATGATGCTACTCGCATTCAAGATATCTATTCAATTCCGACGAGAGATCACCCAAAGATGATCAAGTCATAATGCGTGATGAAGTCATAACACAACATACCCGAAGTTGGATAATCTCCCCGACTACAGGGAGTGTTCAAAGGGTTGAACCAGCCAATGGGACTCTGACCATAGGCTGGATGCTGAATTTGAGGAAGGATCCAAAGGAACAGAAATGGGGTCATTGTTATCGCCGACTGGAAATAACGACAACTTCCTTTTTTAAAACTGTCCAATATCGAGAGATGTTCACAATTGTCCTGTTTACACCTCCAACACTCTATTGTTCTCTGGAGTAGCTTTTCCCGGACATTTGCGGGACCATTTATGTTGTTCTCGGCTGCTGCACATGGGTCTCTTTTGCTTCCTTGGTTTTTCAGTCTCATATCCTTCACGGCATGATCCCTCTATTGCTATTTCTATTGAATATTTTTAGATTCTATTGTTCTCGGCCGCTGCACATGAGTCCTTTTGCTTCCTTGGTTTTCAGTCTCACATCCTTCACGGCATAATCCTTCTATGTCTACTGAATATTTTTGGATTCTATTGTTTTCGGCCGGCACACCAATCATGCGCGGATGGCTCTTTCATTCCTTGGTTTTTGCTTTCACACCTTCACGGAATAATTTTTTGTTCCTATTAGATATTAGATATTACCAGTGGGATAGAGGCCGTTTTGCGCAGCAGATACGAAACCTCACGTCCCACCAATGCTAAATACGTGAATTTAGAATTGTATGGTATCCAGATCCGGAATTTACACACCCTGTCATATAGTTACTTTTATACATCTTCTTTCACGCACAAGTCATGCACTTGTCACTCATATCAAAAAAAAAATGAAAAGAATGCAGGGCAACCCCCGTCCGACCCGGGGCCGGCTATGAACCATGTCCTGCAATTTTTATTCGAGGTAATGATTCAGACGCTCCAGTTGGCAGTGGAGTTGAAAGTGGATCTCGCCCGGTTAAGTGCGTACTCCAACATATTTTATTCTCCCCGACCTGAATCTCACTCCAAATACTGACACACCTAACCAACCGCCAGCTCAAGCCAATACCGGCATGGAGCGCACGAAGCGCACCAGCTCTCATTAAGGGAGGAATTTCGATCATGCAGGAAGATCCCCGTTCGACTCGGGGCGGGCCATAAAGCTCGGAAATCTAAGACTTTTTGGCAAAAAAAGAAAGTCGATGAGCATTTTTGCCACAGTCCCATTCATTTCGAGTATCTATCCTATTCAAGCTTGAAACGCACTGTAACAACCACCCAATAGAATCATAGAATCATTTATTCAAGCCCAGAATTCGCTGGCTCCTGTCGTTATGCCTCGGGGCCGGGGCTCATATTATACTCGCGTGGTCCAAAAAATGAACAACGAGTTTACAGAAAACAAGCAAGTAGTACTGTATGGGTAGCTAGCCAGGCCGGTATGTTTTATTTATTGCGAGTCTGACTGACTCGCTCTCCAAAACGAACACATTTATCCAAGAACCCGCTAATAGAAATAACGGCCTGTGGCGCACCGTGCGCGCCTGCTGTACCTAATTGAGTATATTGGTGTCGATCATGAGTTGATGCAGGAGGACCCCCGCTCGAGTCGGGGGCAGGCCATGAGACTGAGTATTCGTTTTTCCTTTGATTTTTTCTTGTCTGAGTCCCATTCATTCTTATTTTTATTCAGCGAGTTAGATTTCACTTCAGTGCATGTAAAGTGTATAGAACTATAGGCCTGTATATTTTAGGCTGAGTTCTGTGGGCAGTGTATGCCAATCGGTGGCAGTACATGTTAAATAATGATGGCCGAGGTTTTTCAAAACCCTATTATATACCACTCCAATTTGGGTATACAAGAGGTGATCACAAAGGTCAGACCTACCTCCAAGAATCTTCTCGGATTTTTATTTATTTATTCTCTACTCAAAAGTGTATAGCCACCCCGCTTCTCTCGGAGTGTACAGCCACGAGTCTGCCCACAGAACTCAGCCCAAGATATACAGGCGCCATTACATAGTCTTACGGAGCCTTATAAGCGAAATAACAAATTTCCGACAATTTAACTACCAAGCCATCGCAGCGCCAAATGAAGGCTGTTCAATATCCATGCAATTAAATCTTGAAGCTTCGGCGGTGTTATTCTTATTATCCGTTCTCTTAACGAAATCTCTTAAATTCATTTGTATGTCTTTGGTCACATCCCCATAAGTATTATCCCCATCGTGGTTCCTCATTCACGGTGCATTGCACTGCACAATTTCAACTCCCACCGTGCCACAGAAATCATACAGCCTTTCCCCATTCCCCTCAATGGAACTCCACATAGCAGTCCAGGTGGTTGAATTGCACAGCAAATTGGACCTAAGACCAACTGTGCCGCAGCACAATCTGAGATGTTACCCCAATTCAAATTCAATTAGAATGCGCGCGGGCTCCTTGGGGCCCATGTGGCACTATACAATGTACAGGTAGTTATGCTAGCTGGTTGAAGAGAGTGTCTGACCTGAATATTTCATTCCTGTTCACTCTCCTGTAATTGGGTGACTTCCCGTAAGATAAATATGTTCCTAGAGATTATTTTGAGGCCGTTTTTGGACATCCCGAGACAGCTGTCAGGACCCCATCGGCCTTGGATCTCGTTGAATAAATGTTCACCCTCGAATAGAATAAAAATCTGGCTGGAGGGTAGCTACCCCCCCACCACATATAAACGGTGGTTGAATAACGCTTTCGGCCACTTCCTCCGCCTTTGCTCCATGCCCGTTCGTTGCCCGGTCATCAACTTGTCTTGCTACCAGATGTTCTCTAGGACGTGGTCTATACAGCTTTAACTCTAACCCCTGCCCAGGGTAGAACCCGTGCTGTAAAGTAAGGTTCAACTTACGACCAACTGATTTGATTGGGCATGGCTGACACTCCATCACCTATTGAAATCTCACTCGAATTATGATTAGACGCTCCGTTGCTTCCACTGCTTCCAGAGCCGGTTTCACTCTGCTTCCTTGGCTCCCGACATTCATCTCCAGTCACAATTGCAGGTTTCATCCAATTCAAAATCGTATTGGATAGGCTCGGTGCCTGTCGTGCTATCATGCTGAGAAGGCAATCACTGATCAATTCTCATCGACATGAGACAGGCGCGCGGCACCGACCTTTGACGTCGCGCGCCTGCTTCTCTGCCACGATGACAATGAGCATCCCCTCCATCCCCTACCTCGACTTGTTGGCCCCAGAGGTCTGGCTGGACTGCTGGACCCCATGTTCCACTCGCCAACTCCGCCGACTCTCCCTGGTCTGTCACCTCTTCCGAACGCTGTGCCTGCCGCTCTTGTTCCGACATCAAAGCCTCGATGTGGGGCAAGTTTGGAGTCCGGTCGACAAAGACGGCTGGGGGGACCGTCTTGACTACATGGAGCGGACGGCAGTCAAACTAGAGAGGTTGCCGGAGGGTCCCCGCGCTGTATGGGTGCGCTCGTGGAGGTTCAGTGCCGCGGCGGAGGCAGCTCCACACATGCGAACACGACGAGGAGGGCGGCGAGGAGGAAATCGGGGAGGGGAGGGGAGTGGATGGATAGGTTGAGACACTCACCTGAGCGACAGTGTAAACGCAGACCTAAACATCACGAAAGTCAGGACAAAAATGCGAAAAGAAAATTATGAACTCGTACCCAGAGTGTCGATAGCTGGTGTCTGCGCATTAGAGACCGCTGGGAAGGTCACCGAGACGGAACATCAGGTCGGCGGAAGGTTTGGGAGGTGTGGGTGTGGCGGTACGGGTGTGGATCCGAAGATGGCAATGAAAAAGACGAAAGTGCGCATATAAGGACATAAAACGTACCTGAGATATCCAGACCGCCCAAAAACCGTCACACACCCCAGTCAATCCCTGTACCTCGCGTTCCAGCCCAAAACGCCTGCGAACGGCGGCGAAGTGGAGGTACAGTGCGTTATCCATCGCAGCAGCCGATCGGCGCGCAATTGGCGGGACGGTGATGCCGGTTAAAGCCAATTTTTTTACATAGGTTGCGGTTGGGTGGCTCGTCCAAGGGCACCGGCGCGTGGGTTCGGAGCAGGGCGCAACCAGGCTCACAGAAAAAGGTCAAAGGTGTGGGAAGGCGAAGAATGTGCGCGGTGGGGCCAGTTTTGGAGTACAGTTTGACAGATGGATAGGCGTGGAAGATGATGTAGATTGTGGTGGTGGCGAGGGAAGTCCGACGGGGGCGGAGATTCGGCGTTGCGAGACGAGATTGTGCGCAGAGACAGAATTTGGATAGCGAGTGAGGGTAAGGGAGCGGGCCATTGAGGTGGACCTGGATGTGTCTAGTAAATACTAATGTTACTGACCGGTTGTCGAACGAGTGGGGGCCAGTGGGCAGCAGCAGGCGGATTTGAGACGGTGGCCGTTGTAGTGAGAGCATTGGACAATAGATGCAAACAAACCGGGCCGAGATGATGCGGGGTTCGGGTGTTGCGCGAGGAGGGGCACACAGGCAGCGGGGGCCGCAGAAGTAGACGGCAGACCTACAGCGGAGGCGGGCAGGCAGCAGGCGGCGGTTTTGTGATGCGGTGGCGCGGCGGGCGCTGGGGTGGCGGGGGTTGTCGGGCGGCGGTGGGCCGGTGACGGGTGGGCGCAGGGGAGGTGGACGGGCGGGCGGCGGCGGCGCCCAGTGCGGCTGGCGTGGCGGGGTTGTCGCGTGCCAGCAGCAGGTTAGTCAGCAGCTGCCGAGCAAAACCTTGGCGGGTTGGTGGGCGGATTTCGGTTTCAGGGTAGGGGTCCATACAGTACTAATCTGGAAACAGGTTTTTCCAGTACAGACAGGGCCCGACTGTGCCAGACAGAATCAGACCCACAGACAGCCACAGACACAGTTACGTTCAAGTTACGTTCCGCCAGACCATCCCAGACCATTGCCTCCACATGGTCGCGCCATACCAGGCCATACCATCACTTCTTGCACATGGTGATCTACGTGCCCACACAGTGCCGTTTTATTTGCTCCAATCACTTCGAATCTCTATAAAGAGCGCATCCAAACACGCACGCGAATCTCTTTCTCCCCGCAACTCCCTTTCTCCTCAAATTTTGCCCATCTTTCTGAGTTCCCCCTTCAAGTCCTTCAAGCTTCAAGGGTCAAGTTTCAACTTGAAGCGTCAAGCTTGCAACATACAATATCACTGGTTCCTGGACCTAGGGCTCCCTCAATTCTCGATCAAATACACAACTCAAGTCGCCTCAGAACTTAGCTAGTTAGCATGCCGTCGAGGGTTGAGAGTAGGATATATAGCTATTTTTATTAGTACTAGTAGTCTACGAGCATTTGTTCCTTCCGTACTACTTGGTCAATATATCCATTGCCTACATCTTTTATGCTCTGGGGTCTGCAGGCACGGAACGGCAAAAACAAACCAATTTCAGAATAATTCAGTGCCATGGTCTGTCTAAAATCGCGTTGATGCCAGTTGATGCTTCGCCAAGTTTGGATAGCCGAAATTAGCCGGCGTCCATGTGGTCTGTAGTGTCTGTCCCAGGCAGCTACAGACAACGGTCAGTTTCCAGATGAGGCTACGGTTACCGTGCCGATCCCAATGCACCCCAACTGTATGCAACTCCATGGGGGATGCAAAGGAACAGTTAATCTCGGCTCCAGATGTTCGGGTATGTGCGGAGTTTAAAATCTGGGGCAGAAAAATGATGAAAAAGACACACCGGAACCCATACCCTAACATCTGGTGCATCTCGCGTAGCAAACAGGCGATCGCTCTTATCTCGTCACAGATGTCACACCTCCCTATTGGCCTCAATTCTTGATAATATAGGCAATGTACAGACACGGACTCAGAAATTATACTTCAGATTCACTTAGAAAGCAACATGGATGTCATTGGGGGAAATAAATGCTCGAAAAACACCACAGATGAGTGAGATTCAACAAGTCAACATTTTGATCACTTCCTCAAACAATAGGTTTCGCCGGCTCTACAGCTCTTGAGCAGGCTCTATTTTGTGTATAGTGACGAACCAATGATGCTAGGGCTATGAAAATAATTTTCAGGCTCAACAGTCCACTGTAAACCGATATTTATACAGTCCTGATCTATTTTTAATTCTGAGTGCACCGGAGGGCCGTGTGCACTAAATATGGGTACCAAAATTAATGGAATATGCAGCGTAGTATAATAGAAAGTGGCTTGGGACCATAAATTGCGGAGAAGTTGGAGAACAAAGTGGATTAAAAAAAGCGTGACACGATCGCCCGTTTTCTATACCGTATACGAGTTGCACCAGACGTTATAGGGCAGTGCTGACTTGACATACTTCATCAAAATTCTGCCTCGGATCTTTCCGCCCGGTCCGGAGGACCGCTCTCTGCCCGCGAGCGCAGCGAGCGACTGCCCTATAACGGCGGGAACGAGACTAAGGAACAGTGTTAATCAGGTGCGGTAGAGAATGCAATGAATGTGAGTTACCTTGTATCTCGAGCCAGGAGCTGAGAATTGAGCTGAGCGCCAACTGAGCTGAAGTTACGTTCGGAACAGTTCGGAACCAATCGAATCTGACTGACCCGGAAACAGCCGACACTTTCCTTTCTGGAGCGGTCATCTGACTTCCCAAATGCTCTTCTCTTGCACTCCTCCGACATTTTCCAGCTCTGCGCCTTGTCTGCACCTTGAAGTCCCTCCGGTTTCTTAATCGTACCTCTCACGGTCGTGAATAACGTGCATCAACTGGGTCAGCGGCGGAGCGGCTGAGGCTCGGAGCGATTCGCGGAGTACATCAGCTTCTGCCGCGTCTCCCACCGTATCCTTACTCAGCGGTGAGCGTCTATCATTGGCCACCTTACCCCCCTGCTACGACTCGTAATGCCCGCCATATCCACTGGGAAAGTGCTCGTCTCCGGTGCGAATGGATTCATAGCCATGGTGAGTATGAGCTGTTCCCCTGCACCGCAAAACAAACGGCTGTCGCGCCCGGCGCTTAGTGGGTCGTGCGCACGCTGCTTGAGGAGGGCTTCGCCGTCCGTGGTGCAGTTCGCTCAGTGGAAAAGTGTGGGCACCTCCGCGACACCTTCGCCGCTTACGGAGAGAAACTCGAGTTAGTTGTGGTGCCCGACATCATCCAGGTACAAGTGCTTTCGGCTTGAAGTCTTTGTTGTGAGATAATCCCCGCGCTTGCAGGACTGCGCATTCGATGAAGCGGTCAAAGGAGTGGACGCAATAGAGCACATGGCTTCTCCAGTCCATCTCAATGCAGAGAACCCCGATGGTATGTTTGCCACCAAAGTCCACAACGGTTTAACCAACACTATCAACTGCACAGAGATCATTCTACCTACTGTCAAGGGAACTTTGAGCATGCTGAACAGTGCCTTGAAGCATGGGTGAGTCTCTCCACATTATTGCTTGTACCGGAACAAGTGTGGAAGCGTCCACAGAAAATATGTCAAGCGCGTGGTTCTGACGTCGTCCACTGCGGCCGTGCTGCAGGACGAATCGGAGCCGAAGACATTCAGTGAATTGGATTGGAATGAACACGTCCTCCAGCACGTTGCAGAGAAAGGAAGTACCGCTTCAGGTCACGCAAAATATCGCGCAGCCAAGGTCCTAGGTGAACGAGGTGCGTGTGTTGCACTGTGTACATTCGCCTCGTTGCTCTGACAGATTCCCAACGAAATTCTCTTCAGCTGCGTGGGAGTTTGTTGAGAAGCACAAGGACAGGCTCGGATGGGATCTGGTCGTGTTGAACCCGCCTTACGTGTTCGGGGTGCGTGCTTTTCAACCACTGAAACTCACATATTGAATTTTAATCACCCACCTATCTAAGCCCACAATCCATGCTGTTTCCTCGCCAGAGGCGCTCAACCTCAGCACGCGCGAATTCTACAAGATATTCACGCAGCCGTCGACGCCAGCGACGCTCCAAGCCGGCAACTGCTGGGTAGACGTTCGCGACCTCGCACGCGCACAGGTCCTCGCACTCGTCACCGCCTCAGCTGGCGGTGAACGTATTATCATTAGCGCCGGCCCTTGGGTGTGGCAGGACTGGCGTACGCGTTTTATTTCTTCGGATTTGGAAATGACGCGAACACACGCATTAATAGTGGACGCGGCACCGGACTCGTCAAAATACCAGAAGGGCACTTCTGGTGCTGGGAAGGATGCGCTATACAAGATTCAGTTCGACGCGAGTAAGTCTGCGCGCTTACTTGGGATGACGGCGTATCGGAACAAGGAGGAGACCGCGCGGGACACGACGGCTGATTGGGAGGTGCGGGGATGGTGAATGAGAGGAGAATGCTCCATTGGTAAGCCAGACAAGGTGAAGTGGTGTGGTGGATATTTGCCAGTAAAGTCGGACCACACTGATTAGCTGTGGATAAATTCAATCACCACGCAGTTTCAGGTGTATTTGCGGCCTCAGGGTCCACCCACGAGTGAATCGCTTGCCGTATGGTAACCCAAATAGGATTATGGTTCCTCGTTCGGCGTTTGAACTGCAAAATCTAATCCCGCCGCGCCATCATGACTGAGATGAACTCGCACTAACTTTCCCTCGTAGGCCCCTATCTATCTGATCCCGGAATCTGGCTGCTTCCCCTTACCTCCTTTCCTCGCTGAACCCCGTTTTCAGCGTCTTGTTCCGTCTTCACCCTTTCCTTTCTCCGATCTGGCTGCTTTTAACGAGAATGTGGCTACTTTAACAAGAATGTGGCTTTAAGCTTCACCGAAATCTGGTTGGTCTTTTCCTCAAGGACCGCACGTCCTAAAGGAAAAACATTCAAATTGACCGCCACATGTCACACATCACATCCTTGCTGAGTATTTCCTCAAGACCGGCATGTCCTGAAGGAAAATTCAAATTGACTATCACGCGTCACATACACTCTGGTCGATGTCGATGTCGCGCGTCACATCTTTGCTGGTCGGACACAATTTTGGTCACGAGGAAAATTGGCTCCAGCATGCAAAAAATTGAAAATATGCCTCAACTTGACATCACGCATCTTTATCACATCCCAATCTTTCACCTTATATCACCCTCAACGTGGCTTTACCCTCTCAACATGGCATTCAACCAAGAGTCTTCAAGACCTTCACCGCTGAGTGTACCCTCAACATGGGATTTGTTCCATTTTAACATAGCTGTTTAATCGTGCAGCGACAACGTGGCGAAAGTTTACCGCGCCATTTAAAGGTCAAAACGGTGGCTATGTCCCTGGCCATGTCCACGGTGGCTATGTTCATCCGTTTTGACCCTCTACAGAGGTGGCAAACTAGTAGGATCTTGTTCCAATCACATTCAAAAATGATGGGGAGCAAACACACCCAAAGATTCGCTGATGGCCAAATTTCGGAATATATACAAACAAAGATGTGATGGGTTAGAATCAAAACACATGTGCGAGATAAAGTAGGTGTTCATTGCCCCCCATGCTGCTGAAATGCAAAGGCTCAAAAGCTGCATGCAGAAGCGAATAAGCTTGAGGTGGTTCATCAGAAAACAGCATTACCAGCTCGAAGACGGAAATGTCCATGACTTGCTCATCGTTTGCAAAGTATTCAGGCAGCAGAGAGGATGTTGGGGTTGGGACAATGAGAGAGGGTGTTTGCAAAGGGGATGACATCATTCATCTGGTAGGATCCGTTTCTTAGCAGACAAATGATTGATGGGGAGCAAACAAACCAAAAGATTGGCTGATGGCCAAATTTCGGAATATATACAAACAAAGATATGATGGGAGAAATTTGAGTGAGAGAGATTTTTTTTTTTTTTTGGGGGGGGGGGGGGGTAGGCAACTTTTTCTTGGGGGGCTGTGTTGACGCTCCAAGGCGCAAATGTATGCAGAGTGGTAGACAAAGAGAAAAAAAGTGGTGGTAGACAAAGAGAAAAAAATATGGCCAGAGATCCATTTTCCAAATGCGGTAGTTGCGATCAAAACAGCGACGACGACCGTTATGGATGGTGCTCTCACGAGCACTTCCAGTGCCCTCCTTAGAATGTGGGTGGGGAGGCAGGGTGCAAAAATCAGCGATATAGGGGGACTTCAACCGATGGGGGGGGCCATCCGAAGAATAAAATACATAGCCTCCATGGACTTGATAACCTGTTTCATTGCTACTTCAGCGGTTTGAACATTCATTCCGAATGCAATGTTCAATTGCACCGGGATATGTAAGCGCGAGAGAACAATCCGTAAGTCGTTGATCCACGATATTTTGCTAGCCCGCGCAAGTGTAAGCGATTCTTGTAGAGCATTCGCCGCAGGTCGGTTGGGTTTCAACTCCAGAAGATACCGAAGGTTTTTGAGTGCAAGATACACCCGTCGATATTTAATTGGCCATATTCCCGTCTCAGAGAAGAGAACCGCTCTCAGACTGCGGGAGCCAACACCAAGCATTCGTCGCAGGAAACGGAGTTGAACACGTTCCAACAATTTGAGACTTTTAATATTGACATCTAGGCAAACATCGCATCCGGATATAAGGTAAGGATCCACTCGTGCCATGTAGAGACTTCTGGCTTCCCATGCTGGGAGGTGGCCGACGAAGCGGTCTAACCCCATGATGACATGTGCAGTTACGGTCGCTTTTTTTGCCTTGACTCTGTAGTGTTCCCTCCACATAAATTTTGCCCCAGTTTCGAACCAGATGCCTAGGTAGCATGCCTTGTGCACCTGTTCTATAACTTTTTCGCCCAGGTGAAACTTGGGGTAGGTTTTCTGCCGTGCCCCGTATATCTGGTAGACACACTTGGCAACAACTGCGCACCACGAATTTGCCGCGAATTCAAAGGTCGGGTTTTTTTGGAGAATAAGCCAGTTGGAGCGCCAAGAACTGAATGTCTTCAAAACCATCACAACGGGAGCACTATGGTACATTACTTTTGGCATCTCCTACTCAAGTATCGATCCATTTTGCTCAGTGTTCTTAGATATCACTCATTTCCTCGTCATCCACCGCCACTTCCTCGTCAATACTCATCTTGCTCGCGGAACCTCGCATCTTCTTCATTGGCGTCGCACTAACCTTCCCACTCTTGGCCTTTCCGCCAGATGACCTTGACGCGGACTCTACTCGCCGCTTCTTTGGCTTGAATTCGCCCTACAAAGCTTACTCATAATCCTTTACAATTCGATGCAGCTGGCAGGACATACCGAGTAAGCCTGGAAGAACTCGGAGAGTTCCTGCCCACGATGGCCGAAGATAGCTTGGAAGGCCGAGTTGGACACATAGTTCGTCTTTCCCTCGCGCACAAGGGAGTAATACTCGAGCAAATATTCCTTCTCAGCTAGAAAGGAGGGAAGTTTAGACCGTGTCGTGGATAGGACTGCGCACCTTCATCGACTTCCGCACCCTGTTCAGATGAAAACTCCTCTCTGTATCGCGCGTCAGTTCGCGGGTTCCATACTTGGTGGCATTTTGAGGTCAACGTACTCGGAGATGCTCTGGAATTCCATCTTCGCACCGAGCGCCTGGCTCGCCGCCTGGGCTAGCTCAGGACCGGCAACCATAATCGGGCCAGTGGCAACCATCATCTGCCCGCGCACCTCGTCCGCAAGGCCTTGAGGGCCCTGCGAGGTCAGGATATGAGCGAGGAGTTGCGCCACATCCCCAAGCGCGATCTATGGGGCTATGGGCGTTAGCGAGTGAATCAGACGGTGGGGGCCTATGAAGATACGAACCGGCGCGAATTTGTGGTGCTCATCGATTGGGATGGGCAGCTTGCCGTCCCCCTGAGCCTGCTTCGTGTATAACAGCAAGTTCTCCGCGTAGTAGCCGGCTCTGCGCTCGTCCATTCAGGTGTACATCTTGCGAAGATCGCGGAAACAACACTCACCGGACGATACACGGCGAGTGCCCAGTTTTCTCGGAGGACGTGTCCGATTTTGCAGCCATAGCGAGCGTCTCGAGTGCAATAAGTTCTCGCAAATGCGGCTGCCTGTCCTTCTCTGCGTAGTCACACCCTGCACTCGAAAGAAAGACGAGGTTGGTGACCGTCTTCGCCTTCTTCGCCGTCTCGAGTAGCGAGCGTGTTATCTTCGCCTTGTCCTGTCCAAGTTGTAGAATCAATTCTTCCGAATGCAAGTCCTAGGGACACACCTTTCGCGCAGGCGGGATGAGCATACATGTGTCAACCTTCTCCATTGCCTGGACAAGCAATGCTTCTTTCTTTGGATCGAACACCAGCACCTCAATTCCTTCGAACTCCGCAAGGGTTGTTTTGGCGTCCTCGGAAAAGACGAGCGCTGAAAGCGCGCTATACTTGCCAGTATAGTCCTCATCGGTGGTGAGTAGCTCAATAAGACAGCGGGCAGTCTGGCCTTCGGCGGCAGTGATGAGAATCTTGCGGTCTTTGGGGGTCATCCTTTGTGGATGGGCAGACAATATCGCAAGATAGACGTCGAGAAAAGAAAATTCGGAGCTAGCGCCAGTTTGAAGACGCTTTAAAGCGGAAGGGAGAGCAAGGTTGCTCGATGACGACGACGGTGACGAAAACGAGCGCGCTGAATTGGACATCGACAGCGGCGCGTCACTTGTGTTGTCATTTTTAATGAGAAGCTCAGTCGCCGTCATCATGAGTTCATCTTGCGCCGAAAAATATGACTCAGTTATTGAGTGCAATGAGGGGTGAGTTCAAATTCAAAGTTTTTGAACACTCTTCTTCCAAGTTTTGCCGACAACGGCAACTATCAGCCATCTCCGAATACGTTGATCTCCGCCTATCTTATCTTATTGGTTTTTCAGCTGAATCTCGGATGGAAACAGAAACCACACCCTCAGTCCAACGAATAAACGTATAATGCACGTTCCCAAAATTGAGGTAAGAATTGACCAATTAAATAACTGGCGCAAGCGTCGAGGTACGGATGCCTGAAACCAATACTCTCCGGTTCACGGGGTAGAATGCCCACTACCTTTAGGTGGTGGGTCCTAATGCGCCCTAATGGTGCAGAGCGTCCGCCAAATTGGCATTTTGAGGTCACCCGTTCGGGCACGGTGAAAGTGCTATTGCTGCCGCAGACTGCCGCAGCACTGCCGCAGGTTGCCGCAGCCTCTGCCGCAGATATATGTCACACTGCCGCAGAGTCACCCCTGCCCTTGCAGGCTGCCGCAGGGCACTACAGGCGACAGTATTGAGTTAAGCTCAGCCTCTAAGCCATGACATCGATGCAACTTCAATGCCACAAACACATTTACTAATACCTCGGGAAAGCGGTCTAGACCTTTTGCAAACCACGAACTACCGCACAGTATGCTGAGCAATGAATCCGCCAAATATTCTTGAAGTTCCACTTCTGAGCAGCTGGATCCTAACATGGCCCATAATCTGAGAATATATTTGAACATAATTTGGGGGGATAAACAATTATGCAGGGTTTTCATTCATGGAACGTTAATTATTAGCCTATATACATTGATATCCAGGCTAATCTCAAAAACTAATTCTCCAGTCAAAAGGCGATGTTGAGGGATACTGCCGCAGGTGGCTGCGTTATTGCCGCCAGTAACCATAGCACGATTGTTTAAACAATTTGCGTCTAGACGCAAATTGCCGTTTAAACGCGTGTTTAATCTAAACATGTTTAACACAAGTGGTGCACGGGACCGTGTTTAAACGGGACGGTTTAAACACTATTTAAACCGACAAAAAAGCCAATTGTACACCGTGGTTCGAACTTGCGACCTCATGTAAGAGGCGCGTACCGTAAGCAGTAGACGCCATAACCAACTAGCCCAAAAGGTCCTTTGAGTATTATAATTTCGGATGCCCTTTCTATTGGCACGGAGCGATCAGATATGGGCCAAATGGCAATAAAAATATTAATGATGGAGTACAGAGCATTAAATATCAGCTTCCCCTAATAATATATTCAGGCACGGATGCTCGACTCTTGGATTAAACAGATGCTCAATTTGCTCTTGATGTGTTTATTCCCCCAAAATACAAGTTCTTATATAAAAAGGAGACTCTAGCCATACCGGGCTAGACTCTGCTGTTGGATAAATATCTGTATCTGTGATGCCATGCCAGTTAAATCTAACCAGTGCTCACAAGGAGTCACAATTAGTAAGCAGGTCATTGTTTTGCAGGCTTGAGCGATTTGGAAGCAGGTGCAAGCGGACTTGCCGGAAACCAATGACTCAGTGTAGTCGTAAAGGCATTGTAGATTTGAGTCGCTTCATTCAGCTTTTGAGGGACTGCAACTTGAGTTACATTAGACACAATTCAACTTCAATGTAGCTCAACCACACATAATGCAATATAAAGGCAACGACACAGTCCAGTTGTTAAGAGCGTGTATGAGAACTCTGTGTTCCCAGCATGAAGACCTGGGCATTAGAGGTTGGTGGGTCAAGGTAGTTCACCGAAATTTGGGAGGGCTCAACTTCTAATGAAGCTGAGGTTGGACTTGCTCAGTACCCGTATGTTGCTCTATGGGACCACTGCGGTTATACCTCTTCCTTCCTTCCATTCTTCTTTCCTTCCTCTATAGAGCCACATAACAGGAGGCGGACAGTTGTATTACAGCACATTAAGATACTCAGTTTGATGGTTTAACATGTTCGTAGGTAAGTTAGAAAACATTAAAGCTGAAGTAAGGTGGAATTAATGCAGGTCCAACCGCCCAGGTGGTTGAATTTTAGTTGAACTAATTGACCCCATTATCCTACATCCTTCTCGTCAAACAGCAATAACCGCTCCAATGGTGCAACATAAATTCAGGATATTGATTGAAACATGTTCTGAGTTTGAACATCTACCATTAAAGCCCAGAAACATACTCACAATCAGTCAATTGCAAGGTGGGATCACTGTACTGAACAACAGTTTTCCTGTCCTTGAGTCCATACGAATCTGAATCTTCATTTTCAAACAGCAGTGAACAGTTTGAATAGCCGCTTTTTGGGAAGCTTGTGGCTTCTAAAATCACGGCCTCGGCAATATTTTGGTTGAAGCTGAAAGTGGTGTAACCTAAAATAGTGTTCAAGTACCTTCGTCGAAAGCGGGTTTGGTTCAACTGAGGGTGGTGCTCAGCAGGTGTCAATTATTCATCTTGTTCTGCCATCTTCCCCAGCACTCAGTAAATTGATTTGCCATGTAATTCATGTTAAAACCCTTCACTAACAGTTACAGTGAGGACCAGTGATTATCCCTTTCAAGATCGGATACAGGGTCTGACCAAATTTGAAATGTCGGCCACCAAGGTGAGCACAAAGTCTGGACAAAACTGAGGACAATGTGGCCACCACAGATTAAAAGTCCGGACAAATGGGCCAAGTCACCAGAGGTCAGAATCAAAGTCCGGACAAAGAGATCTCGGATGACTTCGACCATTGATGGACACAATAATTGCCTAACTTGTATGAACATGAACAATGTAATTCAGTCCAATGTGCTGGGTTCCTTGCAGCGTAGAAATTATTATTTGCTCCCGGTTACCACAACACTGAACTCCTCTATCCGTGATTAGGATTATGAAACCCATTCGAAATGACGACATTCTGCTTTGCACACTTACCTTCCAACTCCATCTTGACTGTTCTTTCAGGACCATGTGAAGATTGGGGTGTGCATTCTCTTTTTTACGTGAAGTGCAAAGCAATACGGCTCAAAATATCCTTCGCAGCTCTTCTTGTTCATTTTGAGTGCTGATTTCCCTACCCATGCCGCCCAAAAAGACAACCAGCCTTTTAACCAATTCTACTTAGTACAGTGGGCCCAGTCTGGAGGGGTTGCCGTTTATTTAAGAACAGTCTTCACCTTTGTTCTTACATGCGTCCGCCTCGTGGCTCCTCATCAAATACATAATACAGTAAAAATTCAGCTGTTGGGTGACCGTCCAGCAACCGGCACCGTGGCGGTCAACATTTGACCGTCACGTCATTTGCCCGCAGTGGGAACCAAGCTTGAAGCTCAACGGCAGAGATTTCAGCTTGGATTGCATTGAACTTCTTATTCTCTGGTTATTGAGCTCTCAAAACCTGCCAGTGCAGGTCTACTACAGCTATTAGGTTTGTAAGTGGAGCTCCTCAATGGATACTTGTATCAGAACGAAGGCTGCATCCTCTGGCAATTTTCAGGCTATACAAACATATCGAAATTGCCTGTCTATATTTTGTGCTCGTACATCACAAGGGACCTTCAATTTTGTGATCAAAAACACCCGTTAGGTTGCTTCCAGAAGGAACGGTGTGCATTATTTTGGGAAACCCTGGGCCGTGGCTCAGGGGGATATAATCGACTCGAGATTTTCAGGATTCAGGCACTCTGTGTCATACAGGACATCTAAGAAAAGATAAGCCAAGAAGAGTAACAGAATTTTGGAAATAATCATGTTGCAGGGGTGGGCTATAGCACACCAACTGTCCCACTGAATATAATCATGCCTTGAATCAGTGTCGACTACACAGCGTAAATATCACGAATGCACACACAGTTCTCTCTGCTTAAACGGAGTCACGGTCATTAGCTAGCATTTCACAGGCCTGCGGTCAGGGCATAAGATATATATAGTATTACACTGAAAATAAATGAAATGAAATTGCCCGTACCTTGGCCTTGATATCCCAGCCCTGTCTTTTCAGGCAGGTCTCGAAGGTCTCCAATCATTTGGATCAATTGTGCCAGATACATAGGATTCTCTAAGCTTGTTAATGACAATCATGACACAATGTCCGTGGCTTGATGAGGAAGGTCTCATCAATATTTCTGAGCATGGTTTTCGCCTGCTGCTTAATCCAAGAGTCGAGCATCCTTGCCTGAATATCATTGGGGAGGCTGATATTTAATGCCTTGTACTATTTATTGCCCTTGGAGCCCATATCTAATCGCTTCGCGGCCAATGGAAAAGGCATCCGAAATTGGAATATTCAAAGGACCTTTTGGGCCAGTTGGTTATGCTGTCCACTGCTTGCAGTACCCCTCTTACATGAGGTCGCAAGTTCGAATCACGGTGTGTAATTGGCTTTTTTGTCGGTTTAAACAGTGTTTAAACCGTCCCGTTTAAACACGGTCCCGTGCGCCGCTTGCGTTAAACATGTTTAGATTAAACACGCGTTTAAACGGCAATTTGCGTCTAGACGCAAATTGTTTAAACAATCGTCCTATAGATTCTTTTGCCGCAGCCACTTTTTCTGAACTACAAATGTGGTGAGTCCCAGGGTTAAATTTTGCGCGGATTTCGCACTCAGAGGAGTGTCTAGATCCAATTTATGAGACCCATGGCATATTGCAAGGATTCGGACATAGTTGCAGCGAAATTCGGTGACTACCAAAAAACCTGCCGCAGAGTGGCTGTGTTAGTGCCGCAGCCACTTTTCGCGAATGTTGCCGCATTGAGCCCCATGCCCAAATATTACTCCGTTTTGCAGGCCACAGCATCAAATGCCCTCTTAATTGACTCTTTTCAAAAATCGGGACACTTATGAATGAAACCGCGAAAAAATCTAGCTGTGTTAAATTTAATCAGTGTCGCAACCAAACTACTATAACTGCCGCAGATGGAGTAGCTCATTCGCGTGCCTACCTCCGGCGGAAGCCGAGCGCGACTTGTATCAGCAGTCACGGGACAGGGCAGCGAGCAGGCGAGGAACAGCGCGGCGCGGGTACCAGTTCACGAGGCGGTTGCTGGGCCACGCATTAGCTCAGTGCGCTCCAAATAAAGCCTGGGGGAGGTAGACATATCTCGGATGGCGCTGAAAGCCATGCTGTTCCACCGAATTTCGGCAGAACAACTGCGAGCGGGGATCTACTCGAAAGGGAATGGAAAGCGCGCGACGTGTGGTATATCATCAGCGACGGAACATGATGTTCCGTCGCTGATGATATACCACTGAATATACGAAGCAATGAAAGCTTTACCGCGGGTGCGACCACAATTCGCGAAGGCTTATCGCCACCACGACTTGCCGTAGCGTCTCCGATCGCCGCACCACATCGCATTCCATTCAAGCACAAGAAGCGGAGAGATCAGCGGGTGGACGTACTATATGCACGATGAGCTCTCACCCGCGTAGTCGCGAGACAGTCGGCCGGAGAGGTGATCCCGCGTGAGGGCGAGGATGCGGCGCTCGAGGGCGCGGCATGTCTGTAGAATAAAGCACGAAGGATCAGAAATCGCCGGAAGTGGGCTGACGTTTCTACCGAGGCAGGTACGACGAGAAGGGGATCGTAGGCAGCGACTGCGGATATCGACGGTCGAAGGAGCCAGCGGAGAAAGGGTATCAGCGAGAGGAAAAGAATCAGAACAGTCTATTGCTTACCTTTTATCCCCGAACGTCGTGAATATCAATCCATCTCGTACGGCAGTCCCGAGGCTTGCATCTGGCGGTGGCGATGAGTATGGATATGTTGTGCAGTAATTTACATACTCATGCCGAGTCTGGAGCCCACACATGATACCCTGAGCCCACGCCATGAGCACGTCGTGAGTTCGGCGGGTATCAAGCGAGGACGTACCAAGGAGATCCGCCACTCTCGCGCGCGCATGGACTGGCCCCGACTAGGTAGAGGCCGTTTTAGCGACGTAGAAGGGAACGCGCCGATAAATGGGCCGAAGAGGGGCGGGCCGGCGTCAAGATTGTGCGCGGGCATGAGCGCGATTATGGAACGCTGCGCGGATACCTAAACGCTATAACGGACGGGCAAGGCGCGACTTGCGCGGGGATAACGTTGCTGCAGCTGGGACACATTGCTGTGGGGCGGTAGACACGGGTTTGTTTCGCGACGGGGCAGGGAGGAGAGGTTCAGGGAGGAGCGCGGGCGGGGTGGAGTCGTCGTCGTAGGAGTCGGCAGGTTAGGAGCGCGGCGTTGAGGTAGTCCGCTGGGGGCGCGGTGCGAGAACCCTGGTGCACCTGAGGTCAAAATGCGGATAGATGCGCGCCACGGGGGACAGGCGTTGGCGAATACACGCAGTGGACCCCGCGGCGAGAGCCGCCAGGGGGGGATCGGTTCTTCGGCGAGCTACTCGGATGCAAGGCGAAGAGGCGCGGTGGTGGTGCGGGTGCTGATGATTTTGCTGGTGATTACGGTGTTGATGGGGGCAGTCGGGGCGCGATGGTTCGTGGGAGGGTTTCGAGGAAGGGGGCGTCGAGAAAGTGGACGTCGAGAATATGCGAGGAGTTAGTGATACTGAGATGGTGGAAGACGTGAGGACGGGGGTGCGACAGACAGACAGACAGACAGAAAAGAATAAGGTAATAACGTCGCGCCGGGACTCAAGCAGCAGGCCGCCTTCTGTCTGCGCCGCGGGCGCCGCACTGGGCGTCGAGAGCTTGACGCCGGGGGACTGTCCTCACAACACACCGTCAGCCCAAAATCGGAAAACACACCGTACGTCGTCAAACGCGCCCTTTGCGCACCTTGCCGAGAAACTCGCACGAACGCGTCCTCGACGCCGTCCCCGCTCTTCACGTTCGCCTCCTTGAACAGCAGCCCATCCGCCTCCGCGAACCGCACCGCGTCCGCCGTCGGCACGTCCCTGTTGCTCTCGTCTACACATCCCATTAACAATTGGCATTTGACCCCATAACACATTAATAGTAGAGGAAAAACACTTACCCGCGTCGCACAAATCCCTTTTATTCCCCACCAACACGCAGCTCATTCGCGTGCTCCCTCACGTCCCCAAACCACATCTTGATGTTCTCGAACGAACGCCGAGAGGACACGTCATACACGAGAAGCCAGCCGGCGGCGCCCCGGTAGTACGACCGCGTGATGCTGCGGAAGGACTCGGTGCCCACGGTGTCCCAGCACTGCAGCTTGACCACCGTGCCGTCGGGATGGAGCGTGATCAGCTTGGACCCGAATTCGACATCGAGCTGGGCGGAGAGGAGCGTTAGCGACGTGGGCGACGCGGGTAGGAGAGGGGAACGTAAAGTAGGATCGAGGTTTGCAAGGAAGCGCTGGTTCGTGAGGCGCACGAGGAGAGAGGACTTGCCCACGGCGGCGTCGCCTACACACAACTTCATCAGTATCGTATACTACTAGGGTTAGAAGCGCAAAGACGCAACCGGTGATGATAAAATTGAAAACGTAGCGCCGTGAGGGGCTGCCGCTCGTGTTTCTGGAGGCCATGTCTTACAATGTCTTGGTCGAAGTGTGCGTGTGCGTGTAACTCTCGTGGGTGGGATTCTCGTCGATAGCGGGAGCAGGCGTAGGTATTCCTGGTTATCAAGGCAAGAGTAGCAAGAAGAATGAGGGGAAGAGTAACCAGGCACTTGGTTACCGCGTTACCGGGAGGAGCCGAGATCGGCACAGATCGGCAGGCGGCAGTTCAAAATATTTCAAAGGAGTAGGGGGTTGGGTACACGAAGGCTAAGACCCACCGCTTTTGAGACTGCGTCAGACTCGCCGCAAGCCAAAAAAAAACATTTACCCCACCAGGAATATTCGGACGCGGGGAGTCGAACCCCGACCTGCCGCAGAGCACATGCAAGCTCTCGTGAAGAATTTGCAGCCGTGCCTCATGTACCGCATCCAGTGAAAACAATGCATTGTAAGGCTGTATAGATGCGTTAATTGTCTCGCAGCTTCCCGCGAGGAGCCAAAGGCTTGCGAATTTATTTATTTATTTTGAGAGCGGCGGCAAGTCCTTCAGTTATTATTATGTTTCCGAGTGGAACTCCCGTCATGTTACAGAATTGAAGGACTAGGACGCGGAGAGTTGAACCCCGTACTTCTGCAGAGCATATGTCAAAACGCGTGAAGGATTTGCAGCCATGCATGCCATGCACCACGTCCGAGTGAAGACAATACATGGGAGCTTTCCTATGTGCGTTCATTCTCTTACTGAGTTGAATGAGGTGCCGAGAAAAGGAGAATACGGACGCGGGGATTTGAGCCCCGGCCTGCCGCAGATGTTGATACACTTGCAATGGAATGCGGCCATGCATCGTGCACCACGACCGAGCCAAAAAAAAATCAGGCAGGTGGATAGGTGCGTTAGTATAGTTCTGTTATGAAAATAAAAGAGCAGCTATGTTCAAGACTTTAATTACAATCGAAATTGCAGTTCGTTGAGCGAGAATTTATTGCACTATTATATTCAACGTGAATTACAGAGATACATCACCTAACTTTCAGACTGCTTTGAATCTGCTCCAGGTCCAGCCGAAAAAAACTGAATTTCCACCACCATGAAAAATGACGCGGGGAATCGAATCCCGACCTGCCGCAGAGTTTGGCCGAACATTGTGAGATTTTGCAGCCGTGCACTATGCACAATATCCGATTGAAAACAATACACGGGAAGCTGGATAGGTGCGTCAATTATCTCGCAGCTTCCCGCGAAGACCCAAAGGCTTACGAATTTATGTATTTATTTTTGGGGCGGCAAGTCCTTCAGTTATTATTATCGAAACCGCGTCATCTTGCAGCAACGCACGCACGTGCACCCAAACGGTCAATCCTAGAGGTGGAAAGAAAAAGACTTCATGAACGGAAGGAGTCGGATGCGGGGAGTCGAACCCTGTCGTGCTGCACTCCATGCCATAAATACTTTGAACTAGCTGCGGCTGTGCACCGTGCACGACCTCCCATTGAACGTACTGCATGGGAAGCTGAATAAGTTCGTTATTGTCTCGCGAGGAAAAAAATCCACGAAGCTTAATTTCGGACGCGGGGGATCGAACCCCATGCTGCTGCAATCCGTTCACCGTCAGTAGTAGTTCACTAACTGCAGCCGTGCACCGTGTCCGATTTAAAACAATATAGCGGACCTGGGTATGTGCGTTAGATTATCTCACTTGGAAAACAACGGTGTTGCAAACTCGCCATTGAGATTGCAGTTTGTAGTTCCAACTGATGGCATAAGTAAGTTTGTTTGTATTTGCATGATGAACTTGGATGGGCAAGTTCGTGGGACGGGACTTACAGTGAAGTGATTACGTAGTCATAGGTGACCTTTTATTCCACCGGTATTATATGAGACTGGGAGCTGGCCACCTTAGCACTTTTGACCTCCAGTCCACACACAAGGTGTGGTCAATGCTGGTATATGGGGTCTGAGACAAAGGCATTCACCCTAGGAGTAATATCCAATATTTTGCGCTAATTTACATGACCGTTCTATGCCGCACGGAATTTATTTTCCGGCCGTGTACCAAAAGGGGAATAAACGTAGTAGCTGGCCACCCCGCTATATCGCTCGTGCACACTCATGCTGGTCACCCCGGTGCATCCAAACCCATCCAACTGATACAACTGAATTATTTTACACAATCGAACTCTGAGGCATACAAAGGCTATAGGTATTTCTTTTCAAACTAAGACGGACGGGTGGAATTGCTGTGTGATCTGAATGGTGCGTGCTACAAGGAACAGAGAATATCGGTGACCCAGATTAGGACCCTGAGGGATAGATATCATGCATTAGGATATACCTCATCACAAAATATGTACCCCACATGCCAAGAACCCCTTGAAAAAAATCCACCTTTCGGGCGAATGAAATTGGGTGGTTTTGGGTTGTTCTCCGCCGTGACCGCGAGGTCGCCAGGTTAAAATCCTGATTGAGCGGTGAAAACGTACATTAGGTAATGCTGAATACATATACTGGGTCCTATGTCGGTAGCAAATACCAATGGTTCGCTATGGAGGTGGCCGGGTTGCGCCACTCGAGATAAGGTCGCGATGCTCTTCGAGGTTCCAGAGGGCGAGGTAGAGTTATTTTGGGGTAACGTGCGGTAATATATCGTCGGTCAGAATGAAGGGATGAGAACACGCCCCCAAACTTGTGAATCGGTGAGGACTTGGTGGAGAACCAGCACGAAGTTTGTGTTCGGAGATAAGAAATCAGGCTCACACGCCGTTATCCCGATCAAGAACCTCACACAGCTTTTGCAAAAAACCAAAAAAGTCCACAAATGTCCAAAAAGCTCAACAATCCCACAAGTTTTTTGTGAAAAGGCTGATGTGGTTTCTGAAATTGGTTATTTAAGTTACATTTTAGGGCCGCGCGAAAATTTGCTTTTGGCCGTGTGATGGTGGTTCGCGACAGAAAAGGTGTGGCACGTGTTGATCGGCGGCCCGGGCCGGTCGATCAAGCGATTCATCGCTTTTTGACCAGTGCAGAGATCTGGGAATATGATTCCAGGCAAATGAAAAACGGGTTCTAAAAGAACTTCGCGGGGATCTGGGAAGCATGACTTTGAAGTAAATAACTAAGATTCGTGCCGTTGCTCCCCTACACGGTCGTACAGTATGATAATAACCATAACTCGTTCAATTGAGTAAATAAATGGGGGCAACATCCTGCTACAGAATACCCTGTACCTTGCATAAATTAAATAGTATTCAGGTCAGCTATGAGAGACTGCCATCGTGAATTTCTGCTAGCGAGACATCCAAGAAATTAAATAAAAGGTTGCAGGCAGCCCAGAAAAGATGCTAAGCACACGGCCAGGGGAGTTGAGGAATCAAAAAAAAAAAATTCCGGGGAAGCTTCGCCAGAGCGCAAGCGGACGAGAACTTTGTCCTGTGTGGCCAGGACCAAGTCAGTATCTGGCTGTGAGCTGGTAAGAAAATACTGGTGCAGAACCCACCAGATTCAAGGCTCCTTGCTGGCGAGAAGGCACCAAATTTGCAAATGAAATAATGTGAGTGAGGAATGCCAGAATAGCAACTCATGATCACTGGTAGTATGACTCTATAAGACCTCACTCGCGGGCCGTCCAAGACATTGTGATGTATGCAGATATATTTGAAGAATCATCAATAGTGGGCTTCTATGCCTCCTTGGGAGGAGTCGAAGCTTAGTCTCCCACAGTCGTAATAAAATGTTCACACTTCGATGAAGTGAAGTGGATGATCTCCATGTAAGCAACACGGACTTTATACACTTTGAATGAACCATAGTATTGCTTCGGCCGGAAATGTGAAAATAAAACCGTTCAACTTGTGCGGGATGCCCCTTGAGATACCCTCGGGAAAAATTCAAACTAGGGGCCATCCACAAGTATCGAGGATATCACTCGATCAACGAAGGCTTTATACGATTTGCGAAAAAAGATAACTAGGCACGTCACTACTGTCTCGCTTGCGAGTTGGCTCGTCCGCCGGCGTCAGGATAAATCAATTCATGGCTTCATCTATGAGTGAAAGTTCTTCCTCTCTCGCGCGGAGATCCAACAAGTGGCGCGCCAACACCTTCAACTGGGCCTCCAACTCCTTCCCTTGTGCGCTGATCTGCTCCTTCACAGAGGCATGTTCCGAGCGGTCCCTGTGTTATATTTCGGTCAGATCAACCGGCCCTCGCACTTGAAATACCCACCGCTTTACCAACACGAACGTTCGGTGAAAATTAATCAGAAGCTCGTGGATATTTTTAACAACGCTCTCGTGCTCATATCCCGCATCAATCGCGTGCAGTGTGAACCACTCATCCATGAATATCTCGTACCCCTGCCTGTGCGCGACTTTTTTCAAATCTTCTAGCTCATAGTCGCGGCGATACTCCGTGAGTGCGGTGAGCCCTAGGAAAACGGCGTCTCCTGACTTTGGATCTCCGCAGCCGAGGAAATGAATCCCGCAAGCAGTTTCGCTGTTGTGGTTCTGTTATCCTTCCGCGAGATCCACGGACACTGAAACCAGATATTTCGCGTGGGGCCTTGAACCGAGGTTTTGAGCTTTGTCGCATCGACGACGAGAGACAGCCGTGCCGTGACCTACCAGGTTGCCGCCCTGTTGAGAGGGTCAAAACAGTGGCTATGTCCCTGGCTGTGTCCACGGTGGCTATGCCCATCAGTTTTGACCCTCGAAACGGGGCGGCCAACTTGTAGGTTTCGGCGCCAAGACAAAATCCGGACAAAAGCCCTTCTCTGCGGTGCAAACGTGCATCTCTATGTACAGTTTTTGACCTAAATCACCCTTTTTTGAAACTTCTCCAAAGCCAAAGCTGTTTGCATGTGAGACTCAGTGGGGTCTGATATTGCCTTCTTACAGTGGCTAGTGGATCTACGAACTCCCGAGTGGGACAACGCTGCACGCTGCTCGATTCAAAGGTGCAGGATTATCAAAAACAGGCCTCCAATTGATTTTTCCCTTTGTAAACTCTACATGTAATCTCCCTGTAGTAACTCTAGCTCCTGCAAATGTGGCC
Organism: Mycena rebaudengoi; assembly: GCA_029282285.1. NCBI lineage: Eukaryota > Fungi > Basidiomycota > Agaricomycetes > Agaricales > Mycenaceae > Mycena > Mycena rebaudengoi. Next base: position 3,185 of record JARJCX010000293.1, on the reverse strand, counting down.
GCTGGCCTGAACGCTCTAATTCTTGAATGGTTATTTCATTGTGAATTGCAATCATCTCGTCAAGGAAGAAATTGAAGCTGAAAACTAAGATGAGCCGAAATCAAAAGCCTTCAGATGGACAGGAAGCTGTACCGGAGAACAGGCATTTCCTGTACAATGTTTTGAAATTTCCCAAACCACACATTGGCTTGCTCAGCCGCGGATGAGTTAAATATCCACTTCCCATCAGATCCAATGAGTTCTTTGAAACATGCTGGATTACAATTGATCTGGCAAAAGGTGTCCTTTTCAGTATGCTTGCACTTGAAGTGAAAGACGTCCACAGGCAGGCCGACATTATCGAAATAGTGATCATCACAGGAGCGAAGATGCTTTAGGAATTGGCAGTTGTTGTCGTAGAAAATATATGATGGCATTGCACCAGGGTATTCTTCTGGAAAGGTGGCTTTGAGGAAGCTCTGTATTTTAATCAGTAAATAGTTTGAACATAAGAATCTCACTGACCTTGACACTTATGATTCCTTCGGCTCCAAAAAAGGTAGCACGTGAAATTATAACACCACAGCATCGTACAAATAGTTGCTCATTGTGAGTCCAACTACGGGAGGTTCGCCCTTTTAAGCAGACAGATGCATTGCGCTGAATAGGTTCCACTCCAGCTTGGCTGGAGGATTGCAAGGACTTGAAAGAAAATGTCAGTGGTTACGGTTGCATGAGTACGGTGTATGCCAGTTACCGGTGAACCAGCCAGTGGAACTTGGGGGATACCGGCCTTTCGAAGTCGACTATGCAGCTGAAACATGGCCGTATTTCGAAGGTCGGCTTGAGTTTGGAAATCCCGATGAGCCGGAAGAATGCATGTGCTGAATCCAGGCTCTGCAGGGGAGGAACAACCATGTACACAACAAATGTTCGCCAACTCTCGGTGAGAATAACAAAAATGATCCCTCTGTGACTGCAGTGGTTCGGTGCAGTTATGCACACTACAACACACATGCCGAACTGTGACACCGTCGTGGACACCACCAGTCATTCGGTCTAGAAAGACATTCAGAGCCAGAGCGGAAAAAGAAGTAGGATCTCACACCAAAGGCCATCTTGTCCTTGATATATCTTCATGCATTTATCGCATGCATGGGCCCACATGTCTTGGCCAGTACCCGTCATACGGCAATTCCTTTCTGCCAGTGCTTGATCAAGCCGATGGTTTTGAGATGAGTTGTGAGGGACAGATAGCACTTCCCGTCGTTTATTCTTGTCACGGAGAATACCATGTAACAAGAATGAGTCTAATACAATGTCCCCGGTCAGCTGGTGGATCAGGCGAGATGCATTGGGAATATCTGAAGCTCCAAGTGCCATGTTGTATACCCGTGCTATTGCTTGGCAGGTTGTGCTGCGATGGATATCAGAGTTGCGAAGAAGGGAGGAGTGGGTACAAACTGAGACACCGCCATTTGCATCTCAAAGTATATGCAGAGCTGACGTTCGACAAAACATGTCTCGGTGACATGGATAATATTTGGGATGTCAATTGTATAATACACGCGCTGAGCATCTGCGTTGCTGGCATTGCTGACAGAGTAGTTGGAATAAAATCTGGTGAAACATTCTAGAATGGGTAAGAAACCTAAGGCTGGCCTGAAAATGGTCTCCACTGACTGCGGCAATAAAGAGATCTAGAAAAGACAGGGAGGATTCCGCGGTGAAGAGTGTATAAACGTGCTTCAACAATACTTGGTTCTCCCAGACGCGCAGAGTGGCAGCCATCGTGGGGACAAACAGTGAATGGGGGAGCAATAGTTTCTGCACCTGGCACACTGTTATTCAAGATGGAGAGACCTTATGACAATAAATTACTCACCGATCTTATGCTCTTGAGAATGTAGACGGAAACCATCATCCAGGGAGATCCGGTTGGGATTCAAGAAAGATGCCTCTGCAATATCTGCAAATGCATGCCAGGAAAGATGAACACTCTCCATGGAGAGCTCAAGTACTGAGCAGAGAAGACCAGCCACATGAGAAGGGAGAATAACCGGGCGCGATGTGCCAGGCGGTACTATCTCAAGCCATACCCGACAAGTAATTTCTAAGAACCGCTGAATTTGCCAGAACTTGAGGTTATCCTTCAAGGAAGGATAGGCCAGTAATCGCTCCAAAATTTGAATGGCACTGGGCTCAGTCGACATGAAAGTAGGAGGGAGTTGATCGATAATATGTCAGTGTCACCGGATGATCCGCCGGAACAGATCGATTTCGGTTCACTTCAGGGTTGTTCCTGAAGTTCAAATGCTGAAGCAGTTTCTATGAAGATGAAGGACTTGGGTGACTCTACCGAAGTGATTAAGCAGAAGTGTCCTCACTGAATCAACCTGACTCTAACGACATATCTGAAGCTACTATACTCTAGGTATATATATTAAGGGGTACAACTGGAAGAGCCTGCCTGAAACATTCCATCTGCATCAATAACATTACAGCAACAGGCATACAGCTCATTATCTTCACATTATATCGTTCAGTTGAGTCCATTAATGAGTTGTTTCAATTTTGACACCAGAGCTTAAAGATGTACTGGAGGGTTGTCAGAGACACTCGCTGAGTCCAGCCATATGTTCAGAATGTTCGTAATGTACATGGTTGGAGGGCGTGTCCGCGGGACAGTCCGGCGGACAAGTTGTCCGCCATCATTCCCATAACTCCGACAATCTGCAAAATGTGCCCCCCCAAAAAACAGCGCGTTTACACTTGTCTGTTCACCCGGCCAGTGTTGCAGGACGCTGAAGATTCAGATTTCCTGTGGTTTCGCTAACCCTTTTTTCTCTGAGTACGTATGTAAACCGGCATTTACTTCGCTTATTCAATGGGTGACTTTCCAAAACTGCGACGCAGGACACAATTTTGCCACTCACGCGGAGTATCAAGACAACCTTGGGTGAAGAGATATCCGAGATTCCGATTCGCAAGGGTCAAATTCTCATGTTGGCGATCGCGTCGTATCAGAGGTATCATCTTCTGGTTTCCTCACTATAAGTATACAAGTGGTCCAATATATTTAAGGGATCAAACTCTTTGGGGTCCAGATGCGGCAGAGTTCAGACCATATCGCCGGATCGAAGGAACGACATATAACGGGCCGGCCTTGGGGCCATACTCAAATCTGTGCGTCGAGTCTCATCATT